>CM077204.1:19789218-19996718 GCA_039654625.1 Rhinogobio ventralis
TTGTGGGCAAGCAAATCAAATTTCTTTGTACACAAAGTGCATTGAATACTATTGAAGAATAATTATAAAAATGTGAAGAAATTGAAGAATTATAAAAAATTAGAAGAATAATTTTTAAAATGTATGCTACTGTTTAAAAGTTCAAACTTATAAACTGAATACTTTTATTCAGCAAGGACATATTAAATTGATCAAAAGTGACAGTGAAGACATTTACAGTGTTTCTACATTTTTAAAAATGCTGTTCTTTTGAACTTTCTATTCATCAAAAGCAGAGGTGGACAGTAACAAAGTACATTTACTTGAGTACTGTACTTAAGTACACTTTTTGAGTATCTGTACTCTACTTTAGTATTATTTTTTCTAAAAACGTATGACTTTACTTCACTACATTTGAAAAAACAAATATCGTTTCATTCCACTACAGTTCTATCAAGGTCATATGTAGCAGCTTTGAAAGTCAGTGGATTATCTTTTTTTCTTTAAAACGTGATTGGGATTTTTTGAAGACAGCATATCAGTAATCACACTTGTTGGGTCAGATGCAGTTCAATGATTTTCAAGCATTTTTTTGAACACTGATCAGTTGATAGCAAAATCAGGCGGTTCCTCGGCGCAGTGCACACATCCAGCTTTCTGAAAAGATTAAATAGTTTTATTCGTTTTAAGTGTTTGCCTAAAATGAACCATATCACAGCCTTCAAAAACTCGCCATCCAACCTGCAGAAGCATATTGAGGTGTCTAAACTTTTAATTTCTGGTGAAAGCTTGAAATGGAAATTGTCTGTGCTTTTAAAGCTAAAGTTTCAGTATGAAGCAGTGTTCATTTTGTTTTGTCATAATTTTCATCAATGACATTTTTTTCACTGACAAAAACGAGACGACAACTAAATAAAAAACTTTAGTTTTTTGAATGACAAACATTATGACCAAAATTTTGTCAACGAATACAAATGAGTAAAAAAAGTTAGGGAAGGACGATTTGGGAAGAGATCTAGTGTGAGGTGTTCACATTTGAATTGTAACATGCTGACCCTGCGGGACATAAGTTGGCATGCACTTGCTGCAACTGCAAGTCTCATAAAACACTCAAAAATGTAAACGTCTGGCAGAAAGAGAAGAGCAGACATGTGGATAAGTCTGAAAAGGGTGACGACACAGAAAGCTGCCTCTCAGATGCCAGAGCACAAGTACTGAATTTTAGTCGATTAATCTGCTCAAATCTTTTTATATTTAGTCAACTAAGACTGAAACAAAAAATATTCATATACCTAAAATGTGACTAAAACATGGCATTTTAGTCAAAAGACTATGACAAAAACTAAATCAAAATTTGCTGTCAGTATGGTCGGTCAAATAATTTTTTTATGGATTTGCCCACCAAGTTGCCATAGCCTTGTGGATAAACCATTAACCCATAGGTAAAGTTCAACAATGACATTAGTTAGCATGCAAAAATGTAGTTGGGCTAATAATGTAAACTGAAGTCCTTTCAAAAATATGTTTTAGCATAATCTTGTCAAATAAACACAATGTAGAAACCTTTCTTTTCTAGTATGATTTCAACTTTGATAAGAGTGTTGTAACTTTTAACAAGTATTTAAATGAGTTCAAGTCGTATGCTAGTAGGGCTGGATGATATGACCTAAAATAAAAACCTTGATTCATTTTTAATTAACACTTTACCTCGATTACGATTAATGAACGATTTTTTTTTTTTTTGCCCTCATAGTTCACTGGCAAGGTAAAATACTATAAATATGCTTAACAATTAAAGTTAGGATATTTATTTTTTAAATAAATTAGCACCGTGAGAGTACAGTTAGCCTATATGATTGCGTCTGTGAATTAGTCATACCGTCTCTTTATTAATTGTGAAGCTGTGCGATGTAGTTACTTCAAGTAGAAAAATATATGCTATAACTTTTGAGTTTCTAAGCTACTTTAGTGATAAATCACAGAACAGAGTTTGACAGTGAGTTTCTGTGCTCCTCTGCATGCGCGATCTTCAGGTGATGTGTGAGCTACTGTCTTGACTGTTTGTGTGTCACAGTGCATCAGCGCAGTAGCTCAATATAATGATACACATTCGATGGTCTCAAATCGATTTAATGTCCAAACTGGCAAGCCTTAAAACACATACAATTGACAAAGTTTAGTTAAGACGCAAGTAAATGTGATCTGGCTCCAGGGCTCACGCGTTGTCAGAGACACGACGCGGTTCGGCTCTCTGCGTCACAGAAAACAGCTCGCGAGCACTGAAGTGCCATGTTTTCCATATCGATGTCATTAAATGGTGTAAAATCATTTGAATGTTCAAACTGGCAAGCCTTTAAACACATACAATTGACAAACCTTCATGAGGACGACGTCTGTATGTGTTGACTCTGTGTTTGAGTTCGCCTCACGCTTCTCTACACGCGCTGTAGTATGTTTTTAAGGGGAAAGTATTAACAGGATTAAAAACCGAAATAACCGACATGGGAAAATTACGTCGGTTAGAGGTTCTGAATTTCGGTTTCGATTAATCGTCCAGCCCTATAGACCCTTTTTGCGCCGACGTCACAATTCCGTCACGGTGTTAGCTGGAGGCAAAACAAAGGGAAAACTGGAGGCGGCTCTCAAAATATCATCTTGTTGTGTTTTTGGGTGCCAGAATCGATGAGTACAGGCTCCAAATTGAAATTATACCGCATACCTGCTGCTACTGCTAGACAAAAAAATGACGACAGCTGTGGTTAAACGCAATAAACGAGCGGACTGGAGTGAGTGTGCCAGGCGCTGGCTAGGCAGAACTTCGGATCGTACGACACAAAACTCATCTGTTAAATCTTTGTATTTTAAGTCTTGTACGTGTCCATTTAGCACATAGTTATAGGGATCTAATGATCTAAACTATGCACATTCATGTTTTGACCATGAAGTAAACTGAGAAATTTAGATATTTAATGTGAATTTTACAAAAAAAAATTGCTATTAAATAAACCTGTATATAAATACCTTTACTAATTTCGGCAAATACATTTTAAATATGCCATATATCCCCTTAACACTGCACAACTGTAGAGTAAAAACATTAGGCTATTAAAAAAAGTGATATTTGTTTATAAAAAAACTGACATGATTTTTTACAACATCACACTGAGTACCTAGAAAAGCTGCTTGCATAAAGTTAAAAATAAGCATTTGCCTATTCCGCCTATGCCGCGGGCCGGCCCTGAGTGTGGATGCCAGGCCACTCAACCGGACGTAATCCTGTCAGATCGTTCATCCATTGAGTGAGCGTGTACGGGTCGGTCAATCTGGTTCCGTACGTTAAGGTTAACTTTTTAAAATAACTGTCACGGCCCCGGACAGAGAGTGACCTTACATATTCAGATAAAATTACTCCAGTCATTGTTTAAAAACCAACTCACATAAAAAAAAACTTGCTGGCTAGCGTTAGTGAAGCGATCAGGGGAATCGTTCTGCTTCCAGCTAAGCTCCGCCCACAAAAAAACGTCACCATGTTTACTAACTGAAAAAGGGTCTATATGCTAGAATCAGGGCCATAGGCAGGGTTTTAAAACCAGTGAGGTCCCAAATTTGAGGTAGTTAGGGGGGTTAGAATAATAAATAGCTTTCAAAACCATGTCAGTGGGCAGTAGATTATTCGTCAATACCCTCCTAAAGCTGAGCTTTGACTGATATTCTTTTCATTTTCCTCTGTGTCCGTGAAGAAAGTAAATAGGCACAACTGATATTTAACCTATGTTTTTTTATTAATCATTTTCTTAGACAACTTAAATTAGTTCACGATAAGGGTGAGTGGGGCACAACCTAACATGGGTTTAGTTGTAACACATGGTTTAAAACTTTCCACACATGCCAGCATGACGAAACTTAGTGTATTTACTCGTTGCCATATCAACACTATATAGAAAAAAAAATTGTGCCAAAATTAAAAAAATCTTTGGAAGATATCACTGAACATTTATTTAACCATAGCATAAGTACATTTCTTACTTAATTAATTTTTTCATCTCTGTGTTTTTGTGTTTATTTAAAACTCGACAAATCTGATATTATTGTAATCTTATATCTGTTATTTAAAGGGGGAGGGGGGGTATCACACACAGTTCCTGTCAATCTCATGTCAATCTTGAGTACCTGTAAAGTAGTATTGCATCCTTCATATCCCTGAAAAGTCTTTAGTTTTATCATATTTTTAAAAGACAGATACGCTGTACCGAGTCTTTCCGAATAAAACCGAGTGGCTGGAGGCGTGTCGTGTGGGCGGAGCTAAAGAGTCACATTCATGTTGTTTACTTGATGTGCACTTACGCGCCGATAGCCAGTGCTTTTGCTCTCTCGCTCTGGTCAACGTGTGCGCGCTTGCCCTTCCGGGAGAAGTGCCCGTACAAGGAAATTCCGCCCTTGTTGACGTCACATAGGCCCATACTCGAAAAAAAATAGTTCCGAAACTTAAAAATAAATAAATAAATAAATAATTCTGAAACTTGTAAGAAACCAGAAGGAGTATTTTTGGCACAGAAATACTCCATCAAACGTCCAACTTATCAGAATGCATGAAATAGCATTTACGATGTGTTTGTTGTCAAACTCAAAAATTTGTTAAATTTGTATTGATAAAATATTTTAGTTTGTCTTGTTTTTTCTTCTTCTATTAAATCAGATAACATTTTAAGCGGTCATTTGGTCATGTTACAATGTGCCCCTCACGTTACAATGTACCCCACCTATGGGGCATGTTGTCACATTTCACTTCCATTCATTCGAGGTAAATCAAGAAAAAAGTATACGCTGTATTAATGAAACAAAACCACATAATTGTACAAGATATACTCTGAACCCTAAGTGGATTTACACAGAACTGAGAAAGTCAAAAATGTTGTGCCCCGCTCTCCCCTACACTTATATTATCTTATGCCTAATCTGATGAAATCGGGTTAGTTAATGTTTCTTTTCCCCTCACATTGACAGTTACTAATTATTACATTATTAGCTACATGAATCACGTAAATTATAAGCCTATTTTTAATTCAAAATAGTGAAATTAGACAATTTTATTAGTTGACTTTATTATTTTTGTTGGTTGTTTAACATTTCTATCCTAAAACAGCTGTCAAATATGTTTATTTACTTACACTCGCACTTTATGTCCATTTACAGAAGTGTTGAGCTGGAATTCGCGGTCAGCATCTTCTGTGAACATAAAGCCTGCCTACTTTGATTTGATTGGTCATCTCAAATATTTTGACATTGATGAGCGGTGACAGACCACTGAGGCAGCTCCGATGAGAAGATCTTGGTGCTGTGCTATATCCTTGCAGCACTAAAGTCGTGTTAATATTATATTAGGCATTTATTTCACAACATTTATTATATACACCTCAGGAAAATACAGAGGTCCGGACCTCGGTGACCTCATAGCTGGCTACGGCCATGGCTAGCATGTCGGATGGAGCATCACTGACTGGCTTAAAAGTGCAGTGTGTAGTATTTATGAGGATCTATTAACAGAAATGCAATATAATATACATAACTATGTTTTCAGTGGTGTATAAAGACCTTACATAATTTACCGTTATGTTTGTATTACCTTAGAATAAGCCATTTCTATCTACATACACTGCAGGTCCCTTTACAGTGAAATTGCCATTTTGCTCCGTCATGTTTCTATAGAATACAGTATACAGTAGCCCTAAACGGACAAATTTCTCTACAGAGCGCTAGTCACTCTCTGCTCTCTCCAACGATGACATTTTTGTCCTGTGTTGGCCCCCGTAGCTTCTCTATGTGCTTCGAAAGGAAGGAGTGAGTTGTGTGTGATTGCAATTCACAACCTCACTGCTAGATGCCACTAAAATTCACACACTGCACCTTTAAACCACCATGGTGGCACATCGTGCATTCCTACAACAATGCAACAATAATAAAATAATGCATTTACTTTTACTTTAGATACTTAAGTACTTTTAAAAGTAAGTATTTCTGTACTCTTACTTAAGTAAAAATCTATTTTTACATAACCCCTCCTGTTCGAACCACCCACTCCAAGCGGGACTCGAACTCAGGTCCGTCGGCATGAGAATTGGACACTCTAACAAGGAGGCTAAAGGCTGCAATCCCTACTGTCAGTTGCTAGAGCATCTCTTGAGATGAGAGGAGTGAGGTTTAATCGCACAGAGACTACTAGCTGGCCCCCGTTACATTTACAACTTTCATTGTAATGGAGTAATATTTGACCAGTAGTACTTTTACTTTTACTAAAGTAATTGTGTTCTTTGTCCACCTCTGATCAAAAGGATTTTAGAAAAAAAATATTTCGGTTTCCACAACAATATGAAGCAGCACAACTGTTTTCAGCATTTATAATAATAAATGTTTCTTGAGCAGGAAATCAGCATATTAGAATGATTTCTGAAGGATCATGTGACACTGAAGACTGGAGTAATGATGCTGAAAATTCAGCTTTACCATCACAGGAATAAATTAGATTTTATAATATATCACAATAATAAACAGTTATTTTAAATTGTAATATTTTTTCATAATATTACTGTTTTTACTGTATTAATTTGTACTGTTTGACCAAATAAATGCAGCCTTAGTGAGCATGAGAGATGACTTTCAAAAACATTACAAATTTGTACCAACCCCAAACTCTTGAACGGTGTTGTGTGTTGTTGCCCCTTAAAGCTGTTGCACAGTTCTTTTTTTCTCTGGGTGTTCGAGCCATAAATTAGTCAGCTTCCATTCTTATTATTTTCTCTAAAACCTACATTAATGTATGGATTCTAAAGTGCTGTGTAGATCCATTTCTGTCTGCTCACTGAATAATTTCCATTTGGGAGCAACAATGCCTCTGAATTTGATTACACTGGTGTCTCTTCTCAGAGTGTGATGTTTATTTTTTTTTGTGCTGGAATGGACTGAGATGGATTTGCTTAATCATACGCCTAGACAAGTATTTATGTGGCTTGTGAAGTGTTGACCTCATCCATCTCTCTGTTCTGTCATTTATTGGTATTGCTTCTTATGTGTGATTCTCTTGTGTGATCTGTAAATGTGCTAAAGGACAGCAGTGGCACATATGCGTTAATCAGAGAGCGATGTTGACAAAACACACAAGTGTGTGTGTAAATGTGTTTAAGACACTCATGTCATGTATCAGAGATTTATGCTGGGTAACGGAGAGAGAAATTCAACCAGTCACTCATATTGATTCACTGTTAATCTCTTTGATAAACACACACAGAAACCCATGTTCTGTCAGTTCTGTTGAAGCTGATGTTAGATTAAAGCTGGAAGTGTCATAACCAGGCAGTTGGATGAGAGAGAGAGAGAGAGAGAGTGTGTGTGTGTGTGTGTTAGTTTGTCTGTTTTGTATACTGACTCAAAGCACACAGAAGCAAAATTGGTGGATTTTGAATATGCGTGTGTACATGTGGATTGAGTGCTCGAGGAACTATGAATTTTGGTTTTACAAGCTTTTTACAGTGGATGTGCACAGTGTTGTGTGTGTGTTGTCCAGGTATTCGCTGCGTTGTGGGGACAAGGATAGTAAACCTAAAATCTTTGGCGCTGTGGGGACAAAATTTCAGTCCCAATGACGAAAATAGCTTATAAATCATACTAAATTATGTTTTAATATGCAGAATGTTTTCTGTATGGGTTAGGTTTAGGGTGGGTTAATATAAACTGTTTAGTATAAAAATCATTATGTCTGTGGAGAGTCCTTGTAAAACATAAAAAGCTAATGTGTGTGTGGTTATTTCAGGGATACATTTGTTAATAGAACTTCCCAAAACCTCCCTTTGGGGACATCCAGTTGCATCCTGAATTGGAAAAAATATTAATATGATAAATAATGCATTACAGTTAAATGTTCAAAATGTTTTTGAAAGAAGTCTCTTTTGCTCACCACCAAGGCTGACTTTATTTAATCAATAATACAGTTAAAACTGTAATATTATTATAATAAAAATTTTTTTTTTTCTGTTTTCTATTGTAATATATTTTAAAATGTAATTTATTCCTGTGATGGCAAAGCTGAATTTTTAGCATCATCACTCCAGTCTTCAGTGTCACATGATCCTTCAGAAATCAAACAGTTGCTGCTTAATATTTTTGTGGAAATTTTGATACATTTGTTTTTCAGGATTCTTTGATGAATAGGATGTATAAATGGAAAGATCAACATTTATTTAAAATTTATATTTCAAATAAATGCTGTTCTTTCCATTGATATGTTTTTAACATTGATAAAAGCCTATTAGATAGGGGGAAACAGGATCTCAGGTCAGATTCAAAACTGAATTCCTGTGAGCCACAGCATTTGGTCGTTAACTAGTGTACAACCAACAACTCCAAAACTGTAAAGATTCTAAAAAAATAAAATAAAAAATAATAAAATACAATAAATAAAATACAAAATTAAAAAAATATATATTATTTTAATGTTAAGGTTAGAATTATTCTGTAGTCCTTATAGTTAGCTTTATAAAAAATAATAGAAGGTATGTCCTAATTTAGACGTGTGTGTGAGTTTTGGGGAGGCACAAGCCCTTATTATCATGAGAGTAAAATAAAGGAGAAGAGTCTTATCACATAGAAACAGGTGTGAAAATGACAGTGCGGGGGCGGAAACACTCATGCTCTCTCTCTCTTACACACACACACACACACACACACACACACACTGTGAACAGGCTTTGAAGCCGTTCTGCCTGCAGGCTCTCTGTCCGCCCTGATACACATTTATTTCTTGGTAGCAAGTGGTCTGATTGGTGTATGTGTGTGTATGACAAGGTTTTTCTTTCTCCTTTCTTTCCTCTAACAATAGTGCATTGATTTATATTCACACCAAATCAAATAAGATTTACGTAGAAATCTTCTTTAAAGAATCTAAGCTTATTACTAAAGACCAGACGGACGCACAAAAGTCTGAGAGCACTAGTGAAAATGCTTCTCGGTTACAATCTTTTCTAATTGAATACAACATTTAAAATTATTTTTTTAGCATAACCATTTGAGTGAAGGTTGAAGTGAAAAGGTTTTAATGAATTACAAAATGTCTCAGTATTTGGTTTGTCCTTCATTTGCTTTAATGACAGCCGCACTTAAACTCTACAAGTATTTGTAAAACCTGATGATCATGTTCACCAGCATGATTTGAGAATGAAAAGCATCCTTTCAGCAGTTTTTCAGAATCTGGAATATTTCTTCTTCTAAATTCTTCTCTTTATTTGCTGGTTTAAATAAAAACAAATTCTCGGAAACATGCAGAAGTGTGTGTTTTGACATACCTGTTGCTCATGGTATCCTGCTGTCTTTTGAGTGAGATCTGGGAGCAGCAGGTCTCTGAGGGAGCGTTTGTTGGCTCAACAGGGTGCAGCGGGTCTTTTTATGGTTACTGGCAGATCCCTAGTGTTTCTAAGCAGGATGTGTTTGAGATTGTTTGTGTCTGTGTGTAAACCTCTGCCGTTGTGAAAGTGAAAGTGTCATGTGAAGGCCAAGTATGGTAACCCATACTCGGAATTTGTCTATCCATCCAAGTTAGTGCACACACATATTAAAAAAGCAATAAGTAATGAACACGCACACACACTGCAAACCGTAGACACATACACCCTGGGTACTGCATCCAGGGAGCGATTGGGGGTAGTTATTTCCTGCCGGTATTGAGAATCGAACTTGCAACCTTCGAGTTACCAACCATTAGGCCACGATTGTTACTGTGTGTAGCTGTGATCATCCACCAGAGCCCTGGGAAGACAGCACAAGCTCAGATGCACAATACAGTATATTAATGACACAATGGGATGCACATATCTCTCAATTTCACTCTCGATTTGATGTCTTAGCCCTGCAGAGAGTTTTGGTTTGTGTGTATCTCACATTCTCTCTTTTCCATTAGACAGACTGTGCCACCCCCCACCCCGACTCTATAACGCAGCAGTAACTCGACACTAGCGGTTTGGCAGCAGATTTTCCAACTTTTTAAACTTTAAAAAAATAAAATCTGTCAATAGTAGTATTTTTTTTCTTGGTGTAATTTTTGCAAAAGGATCTAAAAGTCTAAAAATTAGACTTTTACTGTAGTGTTTTTAATCATTGATGATTTGCTTTGATACTGCACAAGAATATAGAGAACAACTTGTTAATTGGTCATGTAACTGTGAGCTTATCAAAAGGAAGTTTATTTGTAGAATTTTTGCAGAATTTAATAATTAGGAGATCAAACACATAGTGGTGAAACCCTATTGTAATTGTTAGGATTTTCAAAGATCATCATTCTGCCCTATAAGTGATCAGGCAGACCAAACTGTAGGTGTTAATAATTTGTTTTGTAGGAGTGTTAATTTGTTTTGTATTGTTTGTTTTATTTTCACAAATTTTTCATATTCCTTTAAATGATTTATTTGTGTATTTCTGCATGGTATTTGTTTTCCAGTTTTTTCTTTGGTTTCATTTGTTATGACAATGAAGACCTTTTATTTTGACATCCGGTTGAGAGAGTGGAGGATGCGGATATATTGAGTGTTGTCCAAACAGTTCAGGATGGAACGAGGCCTAGACGCACGCATAAGGTCATAGCATTAACGGTTCACGGTCCAAGGAGTTTTTAGCTTCTGGTTTAAATGGAGAACAAGGTACGGTCTTTGACTTCTTGATATCTGTTATCCGTGTGTTTTGATTTGGTTTCTTTATGTTAGGATTGTTTGTTTGTAATGTTTTAGTATGTTTGGGTACGTTTTGAATTGAGTTTATTTGTTTGTTTTGATGTATGTTTATTTCATGGTTTATTCATTTTTATTTTTGTTGGTTCTGTACAAAGTTTATGGTGTCCGACGAGGATCGCAATAAAGTGTGGGAATCACCAGTCCAAGATTCAATCCGTTATTAAGCCAGGGAGTTACAGTAAGAGCTTGCCATCGTCGATCCGCTGTGTTGCTACGAGGAACGCCATGGCTGATGGAGGAGCTCGTCGGGGACCTTGTGATTTGCGTTCTTAACGGATCAATTTTAAAGCAACGTTTCAGCGGATGGCTTTATGAATCTACGGGCAGCAATCGGGCCTATTTAATGAACTGGCCAAGGCAAAATAACTGTTACAAGTTGTTTGGTGGATCGTAGTGAGTACTAAAGACAAAGAAATTGACTCTGAAGAGACTCTTTTCTCGTTTGTCCCTGATTTAAAGGGCTATGAACATTGGTGCGATTAATTCGCCTATTTATGGACTAAAGTGTATTAAAAAATTCAGTTTCACATTTAAGGGTTAATGTTTCAGCACACGTGATAAAGGTGAATTTGCTGAACATACGTTATCAAATGTGAATTATGTAATTTTAATCTAATTTTAGTGAAACGTAAATGCAAGAGAAAATGTCAAAGTCAGATGCAGGTGCAAAAGAGGCAAATTGATGGTCATGTAAAAACTCAAAGTGAGAGTGTGCGCCGTTCAAGGCGCACACATGTTCCTACTGAAAAAAATGTTAGTGTATCAGCAAGAAGAGCTACAAAAGAAAGAGAAAAGGGTTGAATCGCTATATAATCATTGGAAAATAGAAGGTCGCAGTGCACGTGAGCATCTTAAATCAGACGCCCTACAGACTCAGTTAGCTATTTTGGTCGACACTTTAGAGGCGGCCAAAAACAAAGTTTTAAATGCCTATGATGACTTTAGAGAGCATGTCTCTTTGCTATTGAAATGAGGAGAAAAATGGACGCATGTGAAGCGGTAACAGCTGACATTGTTAAAATTGTTTATGAGAGAATATCAGGTGTAGATGGAGATTTTGATGATGTAAGGGAGAGAAGCCGTCTTCGCACCTTATTAAACCATCAATATGCCCACTCAATTTTTGGTTCAACGGTTTCACGAATCATAGAAAACTAGTAATTACTCTAGTCATCCCTCTGTCATGTCAAGCTTAGAAGTCAAGCGAGTAGATGCTGCAGCAGAAGTAGCGGCCAAGCAAGCTGCGTATAATGTTCTTCTAAAAGAAACAAAGCAAAAGGAAAGGATAAACCAGTTAGAAGAACAGCACAAAAGAGTTCTTGATGGTGAGTTGAAGGAACTAGAGCAAATTCGAGCGCTAAAGGATCTAAAAGCAGCTCAAGCTAAGTTAGAAATTTATAGTCAAGAAGTTGAGAGAGAAAAGACTAATTCGCCCTAAGATTGTAGTGGAATGAACGGATTCGAGTCTGATCTCCCTCAAGAAGGTATGGCAAAGCAAGAAACTTCTGAAAGGGTGTGTAATGAAACCAGAAGGGCGACAGTTCAAGCATCAGCGACTGACACATTGCTTCTTGTTCAAGCATTTCAAGACGGCATGGCTATGAGCAAATTGCCAGTACCAGAACCTCCTGTCTTCACAGGTGACCCCATTCATTTCATTGAGTTTAAACAATCCTTTATGGCCCTTATTGACAAGAAAACCATTTCTTCTGCTGATGTTTTATCTCAAGAAATATGTGAGTGGTCCTGCTAGAAAAGCTTTAGAAGGAACTTTCTTCAGAACAGATGACGAAGCCTATCAAGATGCGTGGTGCAGACTGAATGATCGTTACGGCCAATCATTCGTGATTCAAAAGGCGTTTCGAGAAAGGCTGGCAAGCTGGCCTAGAATTCCTTCAAAGGATGCCATTGGTCTTCAGACTTTCTCTGACTTTTTAAATGCATGCCAGGGTGCCATGCCACATGTCAAAGGCCTTCAAATTTTAAATGACTACCAAGAAAATCAGAAACTTTACCCGATTGGGCAATTAGCAGGTGGAATCACACAAGTCACACAATCTCTTTCTGAAAATCATTAGTATCCCACTTTGCTGCATTTGCGTAAACTGAAGCAGAGGTTGCTTGTAATCCAGTTACCTCCTTTCACACTCTTCGTGCCGCAGAACCCGTAAATGAGAAGGCAAGTCTGAAAGAGGCCAATAGAAACAGAGTAAGAGTTTTCAGTACTCAAACGAACATAGAGATTCAAAAAGTTGCCAAACCAGTGAACAAAATTCTGTGTGTGCTTTGTCAGAAAGGTAACCACCAACTTGACAACTGTTTCAGTTTTCTCAGCAGACCATTGGAGGAGCGACGGAAATGTGTCCAGGAAAAGAGGCTTTGCTATGGATGTCTCATGTCCGGCCACAGCGCTAAGGAATGTCGCTGCCGTCTCACTTGTAATGTGTGTAAGAGGAGACATCCAACTAGTTTGCATGATGAGAACTTTGTAAAGGCAATTAAGACTTCACTGCCTGCTGCTCAGTCTCATAGTGATCCTAATGATGTGATGAATGCAGTGGCCTTAAGTGTAACTGGGAGAAGAGCAAAGTACGTATACTTCAATGATTGTACCTGTCTGGGTGTCCACAAGGCAGAATCCAAGCTGTGAGAAACTGGTGTATGCGCTTTTGGATTCACAGAGTGATACCACCGTTATTGATAAAGAAGTGTGTGATGCTTTACAGGCAACAACGTTTCCAGTGCAATTGAAGCTCACCACCATGCTTGGAAAGGATACCATTCTGCAGAGTGTCAGGACTTCGAGTCAGAGCATATAAGTCCGGTAATTATATTGACTTGCCACCTACTTACACCAAGGACTGCATACCAGTTAATCGTAACCACATTCCTACTTGTGATGTCGCTAAAAAGTGGAATCATCTTACAGTCATTGCGGACAAGATGCCACCGTTGCAAGACTGTGATGTTGCTCTTTTAATAGGCTACAATTGTTCAAGGTTGATGACTCCCCGAGAAGTAATAACAGGAGGAGATGATGAACCCTATGCCATTCGGACAGACTTGGGATGGAGCATAGTAGGTTGTTCTTCACCACATTCCAATCTACCTGGAATCAGTAGACTGTGTCATCGCACTACGGTTAAGGAGCTCCCTTCTATCACACCAGGTGATGTGATTCGTGTCCTTGAGAGTGAGTTTAAAGACACTGAAGAAGAGGGTGCAAATGTGTCTCAGGATCACATTCTTTTTCTCAAGAAATTAAAGAAAGGTATACGAAGGAATGTTCATGGCCATTATCAAATGCCACTTCCATTTAAGGTGAGACCCAAATTGCCAAGCAACAAACAATGCGCTATGGTTAGACTCAATCATCTCAAAAGAAAGATGCTAAAGGATGAGTTGTATAAGGAACGCTACAGTGAGTTCATGAATGAGATCTTTCAGAGAGGAGATGCTGAGGAAGTGCACAACAGTGGCAAGGAAGGAGAAACATGGTACTTACCTCATCGTGGTGTCTTCCATCCAAAGAAGGTTGACAAGCTGCGTGTAGTCTTCGATTGTTCTGCAAAGTATGAAGGCTATTCCTTGAATGATCATCTACTACAAGGTCCTGATTTGATAAACAATCTAAATGGCATCTTAATTAGATTTCGTCAACATCCTATTGTTTTTAAGTGTGACATAGAGAAGATGTATCATCAGTTTCATGTAGACGAGTCTGATTGAGACTTCTTGCGCTTCCTTTGGTGGAAGGATGGAAATCTTAACCAACCCGCCAGTGTGAATGTTCATCTCTTTGGCGCAACCTCATCCTTAGGGTGTGTGAATTATGGTTTGAAACATCTTGCAATTTATATCCCTTTGGTTCACAGTTTGTGATCAAAAACTTCTATGTACATGATGGAGTGATCAGTGTGGAGAATGCAGAAGAAGCCATTAAGGTTGCAGATGAGGCAAGGAAACTCTGTGCTATGGGTGGCCTACGGCTCCACAAATTTGTATCCAACAGCAAAATAGTACTGGACGGCATTCCCACTTCAGAAAAGATCTTTGATGTTAAGAACTTTGATCTTGCGTTTGATGAGCTACCCCTAGAAAGAACTCTTGGCATACAATGGGAAAGAGATTCCGACTGTTTCAAGTTTATGGTTCAGTTGAAAACCCAGCCTGCTACTCGGTGAGGCATATTGTCTACTGTTGCTTCTGTCTATGATCCCTTAGGACTCATCACACCTGTTCTGTTGAGAGGAAAGATAACACTGCAGGAAGTGTGTAAGCATGGCAGTGGATGGGACGATCCTCTACCAGACGCACTCAATTTAAGGTGGGAGCGATGGAGACAAGATCTAAATGATCTGCAGAAAATAGATATGCACCATCTAGTTTCGGAAGAGCTATTCAAATTGAATTACATCACTTTTCTGACGCTAGTGTCTATGGATATGGTCAATGTTCATATTTGAGACTTAAAAATAAGGATGGAGATATTCACTGTGCGCTAGTGATGGCGAAATCGCGAGTTGCACCTCTTAAGGTTACAACGATCCCCAGATTGGAGCTAGCTGCTGCCGTTGTTTCTGTCAAAGTGAGTAGCTTGCTTAAGCAAGAACTGGACTATGTTGTTAATGAGGAGACATTCTGGACTGATTCCAATGTAGTATTGGGATACATAAGTAATGAGACACACAGATTTCACACGTTTGTTGCAAATTGAGTACAAAGAATACATCTCAGTACAACTCCTCAGCAGTGGAAGTAATCTAGTGTCTCGTCTCGCAGCGCCTTGTACCCTCTTGACCCTTTTATGGATAAAGAAGGTATGCTGAGGGTGGGAGGTAGACTTTGCCGTTCAACCTTTCCAGACTCTGTGAAGCATCCAATAATAATTCCTAAGAATCATCATGTCACAGAAATGATTGTTGCTCACTTTCATAACAAAGTTGCACACCAAGGGAAAGGATTTACTATATATGAGATTCGATCTAATGGCTTTTGGATCCCAGGAATCAACAGAATTGTAACATCTTGCATTAGGAGTTGTATTATTTGTCAAAAGCACAGGCGGCCTGTTGAAGAACAGAGAATGGCTGATTTCCCCATCGTCTCCGTTCACATATACTGGCATGGACTGCTTTGGCCCATTTCTTATCAAGCAGGGCAGAAGTGTTTATAAGAGATACAGTCTTCTCTTTACTTGTTTTATTTCCCGTGCTATACACATCGAGATGCTTACTGACATGACCACAGATTCGTTCATCAATGCTCTGCGTTGTTTTATTGCTGTGAGAGGTACTGTGCAACAGATAAGATCCAATCAAGGAAGCAACTTTGTTGGTGCAAAAAATTAGTTGAAGGATGTGCTTAAGGAGATGGATGTGGAAAGAGTGACAACCTTCCTATTGGAGAAGCAGTGTGACTTCCTTATGAATGCACCACATGCAACTCATGTTGGTGGTGTGTGGGAACGTTAAGTTAGAACTGTAAGATCTGTGTTGAATACGACTCTTGTGCTTCATCCAGGAAGGCTGAATGATTCCTCTTTACGAGCTTTCTTGTATGAAACAATGGCCATTGTGAATAGTAGACCGCTTACCGTGGATTGCCTGACTGATCCTCAGAGTCTAGTACCAATTACTCCGAATCATCTACTCACGTTAAAAACTTTGTCCGGGGGGGTGTGTTTTGCACGAAAAAGATGGAGACATGTGCAGTACTTATCGGAACAATTTTGGGGTCGTTGGAGGAAAGAGTATCTTGCGAGTATAGCCACCGGCTGAAGTGGAACGTGACTAGGAGAACTCTTCAAGTCAATGATGTTGTTATTGTCAAGGAAGAGGAGGTGCCTAGAAACGAATGGAGGCTTGGCAGGATAAAGGACGTTGTTGTTAGCAGTGACGGGCTTGTGAGAAGGGCAAAGATTCTTCTAGGTGACTCAAAGCTTAATGCAAAGGGCAAGCGTATTAGTAAACCGTCCATAATTGAAAGACCAGTGCAAAAACTTGTTTTATTAATGGAGGAACATTAGGGTTTTTCATTGAAGGGTTTATCATTGAGACAATGTAAGATCAATGATTATTTTAATATTTCTAAACTCATGTTTCTGAATTTTAATATATATATATTTTTTGGTCATAAAAGTCAAAAAAATAAAATAAAATAGAAAGTAAAAAGAAACCAAAGAGGACAAAGGGAAATTATTTGTGCTTGTACACTTATTCGTGTGATGTTTGCACTCGTAATTTGGTGGGAGTGTTAATAATTTGTTTTGTAGGAGTGTTCATTTGTTTTGTATTGTTTGTTTTATTTTCATACATTTTTCATATTTCTTTAAATGATTTATTTGTGTATTTCTGCATGGTATTTGTTTTCCATTTTTTTTCTTTGGTTTCATTTGTTATGACAATGAAGGCCTTTTATTTTGACATCCGGTAGAGAGAGTGGAGGATGCGGATATATTGAGTGTTGTCCAAACAGTTCAGGATGGAGCGAGGCCTAGACGCACGCATAAGGTCATAGCATTAACGGTTCACGGTCCAAGGAGTTTTTAGCTTCTGGTTTAAATGGAGAACAAGGTACGGTCTTTGACTTCTTGATATCTGTTATCTGTGTGTTTTGATTTGGTTTCTTTATGTTAGGATTGTTTGTTTGTAATGTTTTAGTATGTTTGGGTACGTTTTGAATTGAGTTTATTTGTTTGTTTTGATGTATGTTTGTTTCATGGTTTATTCATTTTTATTTTTGTTGGTTCTGTACAAAGTTTATGGTGTCCGACGAGGATCGCAATAAAGTGTGGGAATCACCAGTCCAAGATTCAATCCGTTATTAAGCCAGGGAGCTACAGTAGGTTGTAGAGACTTTGAGGGATGGTAGTACCCACCCTGTCTACAATGTTACCTCGGCTGACAGTAACAAAGTATGAAATCGCTTCTAACTCCTTAACCGTTAGCCTCAAGTGTCTTATATCACTAGAATCCAATTGGCTCAAGAAAACGCAAAACTGATATTTTGGATTAGCCAAGTGTACCCAAAAGCCTATTGTTCTTAAATGAAAACTCAGAACTTCATGAAATTAGTTGCGCACATGTGGCACATGATTCTAAAGAAGACTGCAAACTTTTATGGAGATCGGACCATAGGTGACGCTTAAAAAGCTAAAAAGCTAAAAAAAAAACATATTTCCTTAGTTAATTGCCTGTATTGGCTGTAAATGGTCTTTTCTATCTCAGATCTAGGTGGTTACAGACTAAATAAAACATAACATCTTTTTATGCATGTGCTTAAAGGCCTTAAAGCGCTTGAACCCCGTTAATTGCTGCTTGCAGCTATATTTGTCTGTTTTTCCTCAATGTTTTAGTAAAGCAATAAGCCACTCATGCAAATGTGTTACAGTAATTTTACCATAGTTAAGGGTGAATTTGTACCATCGGATTCGTACAGTACCTGTCAAAAGTTTGGAAACATTTATTTTTTATATTTTTGAAAGAAGTCTCTTATGCTCACCAAGGCTGTGTTTATTTAATCAAAAATACAGTAAAAACAGAAATATTATGAAATATTATTACAATTTAAAATAATTGTTTTCTATTTTAGTATATTTAGGGCCAGATTTACTAAACAGGGCAAATTAGCATGAGAGCGCAGTCCCATAAAAGCGCCGATGGGAGTGGAAAGTTCTGCACGTGATCTACTGATGACGTGCAAATTAAAGAACACAGACGCAGCCGGATCATTTCCATTATGACCAACGCAATCTACCCATTAGCATCTGGTTTAAGACGGGTGGTAAATAACGCAAACACCAGTAAATTGACGAGCGCAAACCTTAGTAAACCACCTCCTCCTATAAATTTTGTGTCTGAAAGGAAACTCCTACAAATGTATATGACAATAATGTCAACCGCAAAAATAACTGTCCACGCCTTTTCAGTGCTAATTTTTCAATGTGTCTCTTTAGTAAATCCTGACAGTAGTTTCTTAACACCAAAAGAGGGTTTTTGCTGGCGCAAGCTGTCAGTAAATCTGGCCCTCATAAATTTTATTTATTCCTGTGATGAAAACTCTAGTCTTCAGTCTAACATGATCCTTTATTATGCTAATTTGCGTATTTCAAACATTTGTGGTAAGATTTAAAAAAGAGAGAGAAATTTATACTTTTATTCATCAAGGATCGATTAAATTGATGAATTGATAAAGTGACAGTGAATAATGTTACGAAAGATTTACATTTAATACATTTAATACATGCTGTTCACTGAACTTCCTATTCATCGAAGAATCATGAAGAGTGTTAGTTTGCTCTCGCAAATAGAATTCTTAGGTTTTTCTGTGAAAAATGGAAGCTGGAGAAATATGTTACAGTCTGCTTTGGTGTCCCTCCACTTTCTTTCAGGCTTGCTTTGATGCTTTCATGCTTGATGCTTTAGCTTTGTTTGGAACTATTTTAGTTTTAGTTCAAACTGTCTGTTTGATCATATTTGCACATTTAAAATGATTGATTTATAGAAATACTAACATATTAACAGAATCATCTCTAAGGTCAACTGTGATTTACTGGAGTATCTACAATGACATTCAACATGGCATTGGAGCCACGCTGTTCAGGGCTTGTTAGTCAAATTGAATTACAGTCTCTTTAGCTCTTCTTGGCAAGCCAAATCAGATTTACTGATGTTGTATTTAAATATTTATTAGATATATCTATCAGATTCTCAGTCTGAGAAACACCAGCCATTAATCACAGCATAAACTGTTACATATGCAGCATGCAACACCTTCTCCAGCTGAGGCGACTGTGCAGAAACCCAAATAGTGTTCCAATGTTCTGAACCCCCTGTTAACTCTGTTGTGGCCCCTCACAGCAAAGTGATTTAGTTTTTACCATTTGTAATCTCTTCGTTCTTGCTCTCTCTACATGACTTTGCAATTATTTGTGCATGTGTGTGTATGATTGGATGCATCCTCTTTCTACTTAACTGCCATCAACTCATGTTATTTTCTCTGTCTTGGTGTGTGTGCAAGCTACTTTGTGTGTGTGCATCTGTCATTTTCTCACCTAATGAGGGCTTGTTTTTTCAGTTCCCATAGTAACGTCAAGATAATGATGTCTCTGTGTCTTGTCAAGACGTCTGACAACACGGTGGGTTGTCTGTGACATCCTAACTTACATAGCATTGTAATGTCCCATGCAAGCTTGCTAGTGGCACCACTTCACTCATGGGTGAGGAAACTATAGGAACTCTAATATATGGGAGTCTGTTAAAAAGACAAAACAGAGACAGATTTTCTTGTGAGCTGTAGTAGTTATAGTGGAAAACTTGCTAGTTTAAATCATGACAGCTCTCAGTCTCTGTGGTAACTGCAGACCACAGAGAGCATTTTTGAATCTTGATGCTTCATAACATTTAAGGTTGAACCACTGGACTATTTTAACAATGACTTAACTACCTTTCTGGGCCTTGAAAGTTGCAGTGATGTTGCTGCGTATGGGTGGTTCAGAAACCTCTCGGATTTCATAAAAAATATCTTAATTTGTGTTCAGAAGATGAACAAAGGTCTTACCGGTTTGGAATGCCATGGTGGTGAGTAATTAATTACAGAAATTACATTTTTGGGTGAACTAACGCTTTAACTATCAAACATGTACTAACATGTAGTCAAGGCTGACGCTATTCATGCATGAATCCATATGACTCCAGTCATAGTTAAGGATAGGTCTTCATTGGTTCATACAGTTCATATCTTCACTAATCACAAGTTCATACTGAAGAACACTGTATTACGAAAAGTTTTGGGATGCCTGCCTTTACATGCACATGAACTTTAATGACATCCGATTCCTAATCCGTAAGGTTTCATTTTGAGTTGGCCCACCCTTTACAGCTATAACAGTTTCAACTCTTCTGGGAAGGCTTTCCACAAGGTTTAGGAGTGTGTTTATGGGAATTATTGACCAGTCTTCTCGAAGCGCATTTGTGAGGTCAGGCACTGATGTTGGACGAGAAGGCCTGGCTCGCAGTCTCCGCTCTAATTCATCCCAAAGGTGTTCTATCGGATTGAGTTCAGGTCTCTGTGCAGGCCAGTCAAGTTCCCCCACACCAAACTCGCTCGCTCGTCTTTATGGACCTTGCTTGTCATGTTGGAACAGGAAGGGGCCATCTCCAAACTGTTCTCACAAAGTTGAGAGCATTGAATTGTCCAAAATGTCTTGGTATGCTGAAGCATTAAGAGTTCCTTTCACTGAAACTAAGGGACCAAGCCCAACCCCTGAAAAACAGCATGCTCTGACTCCGCTCTGTGATTTTTACGTGGCCTACCACTTCGTGGCTGAGTTGCTGTTGTTCCAAATTGCTTCCACTTAGTTATAATACCACTAACAGTTGACCGCGGAATATTTAGTAGTGAGGAAATTTCACGAATGGACTTATTGCACAGATGGCAACCTATCACGGTACCACACTTGAATTCACTGAGCTCCTGAGAGCGACCCATTCTTTCACAAATGTTTGTAGAAGCAGTCTGCATGCCTAGGTGCTTGATTTTATACACCTGTGGCCATGTATTACGTACTGCTCCGAGACACGAAGCTAGAGGATCGAAACGCAGCTTTAATGAAGGGTAATCCACAATCGTAGTCAAAAGTACAGGCAAGGTAAAAAAACAGGTAGGCAGTCCAAACAGACAAACAAGGCAGGAGACAGAGGCAAAAGGGTAATCCGGGACACAGGCAAGAAATCCAACAAACCAAGAGACATTAAACCAGGGAAAACGCTCAGAAATGCAGTGTAACACTAAACAAGACTTAGCAAAGAATGACAGGGTGAACAGGCTAGATATAGGCAGAGGTAATAAGGTAAATGAGACACAGGTGTAAACAGTGAGTGCTGATGAGTCCGGGCAAAGGATTATGGGTGATGTAGTCTATGATGGAATGACAGTCCGGGTTGGAGT
Source organism: Rhinogobio ventralis (assembly GCA_039654625.1). Taxonomy (NCBI): domain Eukaryota; kingdom Metazoa; phylum Chordata; class Actinopteri; order Cypriniformes; family Gobionidae; genus Rhinogobio; species Rhinogobio ventralis. The sequence goes on from CM077204.1 coordinate 19,810,917, forward strand.
GCCCTCTGGTGGTGATCAGGGGCACTCACACTGGTGAATGTTACATAGCCCCCCCTCAAAGGAGCGGCTTCCAGACGCTCCTGAAATGGTCTAGGAGGGAGGTGGAGCGGAGGCGAACCTGGGGGCGGGATGGAGTGCCAGGCCCATGGAGCGGAGGAGGGCAAGGCCCATGGAGCGGAAGAGGGCCTGGAGACTCAGGCAGAGCAGGCAGCCAGGGCGGAACAGGCCGGGCAGATGACCAGGGTGGCGCAGGCCGGACAGATGACCAGGGTGGCTCAGACAGTTCAGGAGGCCAGGGCGGCCCACACAGTTCAGGGAGCGGAGTCCTCTCTGGACCTGAAACAGGAAGCGGAGTCCTCTCTGGACTCGTAACAGGAAGCGGAGTCCTCTCTGGACTCGAAACAGGAAGCGGAGTCCTCTCTGGACTCGAAACAGTAGGCGGAGCCCTCTCGGGACTCGGGACAGTAGGCGGAGCCCTCTCGGGACTCGGGACAGTAGGCGGAGCCCTCTCGGGACTCGTGACAGGAGGCGGAGCCCTCTCGGGACTCGTGACAGGAGGCGGAGCCCTCTCTGGACTCGTGACAGGAGGCGGAGCCCTCTCTGGACTCGTGACAGGAGGCGGAGCCCTCTCTGGACTCGTGACAGGAGGCGGAGCCCTCTCTGGACTCGTGACAGGAGGCGGAGCCCTCTCTGGACTCGTGACAGGAGGCGGAGCCCTCTCTGGACTCGTGACAGGAGGCGGAGCCCTCTCTGGACTCGTGACAGGAGGCGGAGCCCTCTCTGGACTCGTGACAGGAGGCGGAGCCCTCTCTGGACTCGTGACAGGAGGCGGAGCCCTCTCTGGACTCGTGACAGGAGGCGGAGCCCTCTCTGGACTCGTGACAGGAGGCGGAGCCCTCTCTGGACTCGTGACAGGAGGCGGAGCCCTCTCTGGACTCGTGACAGGAGGCGGAGCCCTCTCTGGACTCGTGACAGGAGGCGGAGCCCTCTCTGGATGCTGGTCAGTGGCTGGAGAGCAGTGTGTCCTTTAAAACAGTATCTTTCCAATTGACACGATTAGCTAGAGCACAGAACTGAGAGGTGTAATTTTCAACGCTACTGGTACCTTGACATAGGAATAGTATTTCTTCTGCTGGATCCATTTTAGGCTAAGTCTTCTGTTACGTACTACTATTTCTTTGCACAATACTATGACCTCAAATGACCTCAAAAGGCTATATATCTAAATTAAAACTATATATCACAGTGCATGTTTGTAAACTAATATTTTGATGTTTGCCTCACATAACCAGCTCCATATAGCTTTTCTGTCATAGTAAACTTGTTCAGTAGCTCACCTGGTAAAGCATTGCATTTGCAACTTGTGTACATGTTTGTACACTCGTGAAACACGAGTCATGGTAAAAGAGCTCAAAGACTTGTAGATGCAAGCTAAAAAGGCATGGTTGCTATAGTAAATATGTTTTTAACGCATATTTGGTTTTGTTAATAACATTAGGGTAGGGTTTGTGTAAGTGGTACGTTTTATTAATAATAGAGCATTAAGCTCAGCACCGCTCACCAAACATTTTATTTTCAAACTGCTGCAATGCGTACAAAAAAAGATTCACTTTCATTCATCTTTTCGGATAAAGCTGAACTTCCAGTCAATGGGCATTTTACTTTGAAAACGGAAATGTGATTTTACTTTTGTTGTGTGGAAATGTCGTTACAGACTCGTTTTTCCAGTGTAACCTTTATTTATAGTGTTATTTATTCAGTGTTCTTGGGTTGCTTTATAGCTCTCAGTGTAATAATCAGAAATGTTATGTGGCATAATGTCAATTGTTAACATTATGCAATGTATTAACTAACATAAACATAACAATGAGCAATACATTTGTTAGCATTTATTAATCTTTGTTAACATTAGTTAATACAACTGTTCATTGTTATTCACAGTGCATAATGTTAACAAATACAACTTTTGATTTTAATAATTAACCAGTAAATGTTAAAATTAATATTAACTAAGATTAATAAGTGCTTTAGAATTGTTCATTCTTAGTCTATATTAACTAATGTAGTTAACTAATGTTAACTAATGAACCTTATTGTAATGTGTTACAAAATACACTATTTCTAAAGTAGACACAAGTATTAAAATAATTTACTTTTCTGTGTAAAGTAAAGCTATATATAATCTTTTAACTTCAGTGTCATGACCATGCTAAATTCTGCACAATACACACAAGGATAACAGTAAGGGACGTGACGTTTGTTTATTTATTCCTCTCTATTCTAGCCTGTACTCCTCTGAACAGTTTTGTAACTTTGTAATTTAACACTTCTTATGTAATTGGTTCCTAATCGCTGTTGATAAGTGTCTGATAAATGTTATTGTAAGCTAAATGATGTAAAGCACCCATGTTCGTTCACCAAGAAAAGTAGTCATTTCTTAAAAAAGGAAGATTTAGAAAATTTTACAGATAAAATAAGAATTTTTTTAGTGAATAATGTTTGCAAATGCTTTAACAAAAATACAAGCTTCACATTTTTGAGTTTAAACATTCATAGTGCTTTGCCCTTTGTTTTTCCATTCTAAGAGCATTACTGTAACTATGATTTTACAAACAGAAAATTATGAAAAGTCGGCACCGGTAGCCTCGTGGTTAGTGCCAACACATGCCGCAACTGCGCCTCTGGCGACCCGAGTTCGATTCCCAACTTGAGGTCCTCTGCCAATCCCGTTCCCCTCTCTCTCCACCCTATGCTTTCCTGCCAAAAATCTCCACTGTCCTTTCCAATAAAGGCACAAAAAGAACATAACTTAAAAACAAAAAGAAAAACATGAAAAAAGAATGTGAAACTGCAACCAAAAGAACCATAACTTAACAGAATGAAAGCTAGATAATGAATCTGCTATGGCAAACATTTAACTAACCAAAAACATGATACACAGAAAACAAGCATCTAAGAGACGTAATGAAAAATAATGATAGACAAAATAAATCACCCTTTCTTGTCTTCTCGCTTTGGTTTTAAACGCATCTCTCATTTATATGCATCCCAGTCGTCAACACAGTTCTTTCAGACAGTCAGACTGCTCACACGGATCTAACATCTGAGAACAAACTCTTTCATCAACACACCTGATATGAAATGCTGTGACAGTCCGTTTTGTTTTAAATGAACCCACGTTCAGGGACAACGGGTCGTTTGTCAGTGCCCACCAGAGAATCCAGTGGCGATTTAAATGTACACTCACGCACACACATGAGAGAAGAGGGAACATCATCCTCTGAGTGAATCTTTCATGCTTCTCCTCTCTATTCCTTATATATAAAACTCTCTGCTAAAATATTGACGCTGTAACTTTTCAGCGCTTCAGTTCTCTACTCTAAAACCCTCAATAATGCTCCTTGAGATTCTCAGCAATCTTTGAAAGACTTTTTTTCTTGACTCATTCACTTTTTTAAAGCACCTTTTTCTGGAGAAGAGAAAGTATGACTATATATAAGACTTTGTATGGGAGCTACAGGTCACTGGCTGTGCCTGTGTGGCATTATAAACCGTGCCTGTTCTGTGACCTTTTGGTCCTTTTTGGAATTGTTTGTATTATAATTAGATTTTTTCACTCTAAAATGAAAATGTTATAGTGCTCAAAACCCATATGATTTTCTCTCTTTCATGCACCCTCTTTCTTTATTGCACTATTAGTTGAAGCAATGGGGTGAAATAACTTTTAAACACTACCGTTCTAAAGTTTGTGGACCATAAGAATTTAACACTCTACAATAAGGTTTCATTAGTTAACTACTTTAATATGAACTAATAATGAACAATACTTCTACAGAATTTATTAATCTTAGTTAATGTTTATTTCAATTTACTAATGCATCATGGAAATCGAAAGTTGTATTTGTTAACATTAGTTAATGCACTGTCAAATGACATGAACAAACATTAACAAAGATTAATAAATACTGTAATAAAATGTACTGCTCCTGGTTAGTTCATGTTAGTTAATACATTACAATAAGGTCTTATTTGCTAACCTTAGTTAAAGTGTTACCGAGATTTTTTTTTATTGGAAGAAATACTTCTATTCTGCATTAGCATTAAATTGATCAAAAGTGACAGTAAAGACATTTATAATGTTCAAAAAAAGTGTCAAATATTTCAAATAAATCCTGTTCTTTTTAACTTTCCATTCATCAAAGAATCCTGAAAACAATAATCATGGTTTGCACAAAAATATTAAGCAGCAAAACTGTTTTCAATATTGATAATAGGAAATGTTTCTTGAGCAGCAAATCCGCATATTAGAATGATTTCTGAAGGATCATGTGACACTTAAGACTGGAGAAATGATGCTGAAAATTCAGCTTCGCCAACACAAGAATAAATTACATTTTAAAATATGCTAAAATGTACCATTATAAATTGTAATAATATTTCACAATATTACTGCTTTACTGTATTTGTAATCCCAAACTTTTGAACAGTACTGTATATGACCGTCATCCTGCCAAGGCAACAGATAAAAGTTGTAAGACTCTGTTCACAAATATAAAGGATTAATGGGATAAAAACTATTTTGAGGGAAGAAAGAATTTCACATCTGGTATCATCACAATCAGCAGGCTTTCGTCTTTTGTTGTCCTATACAGGGTTACACACGTTGAAACAAAATCTCCTTTGCTTCAGCAAAATGCAGCACGGTGTCTTTGAGTGTGTGTTTGATCTCGCCATGACATTTGAGAGAAGCTGTGTTATAATAAGGGTTTATGAATGAGAGCTCATGTTGTTTTCTCTCTGTCATCCTGCAGGCTGAAAAAACAGCCTCCATCCTCTGCACAACAAATAAATGAAAGGCACAGTGTGTGGAGAACAAGCCGAGTGAATCCATAAAGCTATCCTCTTGAAAGTCTCGAATGCTCTTTGAAGTATATACAGTGTTTTTGCATTTAGAATAGCAAGAGTCTGATCAGTTTGACTACTATAAAATGGTTTCCTTCATGATTCATTTGATCCATGGTAGATTCATTAGCTGCTTCAGGTAGAACAGTTAGCAGGTGCGTTCACCACAGCATCTGACCTCAGCTAGACTCTGCTAATTGCTTTAAATTTTGGTGTTTACATGCAGCAGAAACTGAAAAATTATGCACATGGCATTTCTGTTTTCTAAGTGTCTCTTGCTTTAATTCATTAAACTTTAGTCATCTGCAGTCCTACAACCCAACAAACCATGATGATGCCAATCCCTAGGAAAGTGTGGGGAAAAAAATATATTTAAACAAATTGCAATTATTTAAATCTGTTTAACTTTGTATAAAATGTATTAAAATTAATTGAAAAATGTTCAAGTTTGGTTTAAAAAGTATGAATTTTGTTTTAAAGTCCCCCTATTATGCTATTTTAAAGGCTCCTGATTTTGTTTTGGAGGTCTCCTACAACAGGTTTACATGCATCAAAGGTCAGAAAATAGTTTAATTTTCTCATAATATACATCGCACATCACCAAATTTTTCAATGATTCTCAAACAACTCGTCGGATGAATCAGTTTTTCTAAATCCCTCCTTTCCGCGAGCTACTCTGCTCTGATTGGCCAGATGGCCCAGTCTGTTGTGATTGGTCTACCGCTTACGCCAGCGACACAAGCGTGGCGTGAGCATCTCGGTTGCGTGGCGTGTCCATTTTTATTTCGGCTCCCATGTTAACAGGTTGGAGCTTGCACACTGCCTGCGTGACACAACTCAGGCTTTTGACAGGAATACATTAATAAATGACATTTTGATGTTTGAAAGTCTCTAGGTTTTGACAAATACAGATATAATTGTAATTTAAAAAAAATTATTATTATCAATTTTCAAATATTGCACCTGTCAATACAGAACGAAATATTATGTAGCCTATTTTGCTGTCAATACTGCCGACGTTGTCTTTGCTGTATCAGTAGGCTATATATTTATGTTTAACATGAAGTATAGGCCTTCCCTGTACGTCACCTAGCAGCAGCAGCAGCGCCGCGTCAGACACGTTTCTGGTGTGCAAAGACATAGAAAACGCCACGCAGCCACCACGCAGCTGACACGCAACAGAAACGCCACGCTCATGCCACGCTTGCAGTGTGTCGCCGGCCTTACAGCGCTTGTCGGAAGCTAAGAAAAAATTACCATAACTGTTGCAACTGTAATTCCTCACCATCAGCATTAACAAATGTACGTCCATCAACAAACCCATGCGTATATATTTCAAATTTATTGCGGTGCTCATGTGGGAATTGTATCAAAAACAGCACATACGTTAGCCCAGCACTAAATTGAATGACTGATGTAACATTAAAGTTTGCAAAACAAATCTTGCTCCATCCTTTATCTTTACTCAAAGTAGTAAGAATGACAGACAATCTGCGTTAATAGACACAATTTTAGGTAATGGTGGCCCACAGCTGATTAGCAGAATTATTTCAGTAAGACGGTAATAATGTGAGTTAGCCAGTTAGCCGGAAACTTACACAATATAAAACACAAAATTATGCAGGCTATTTTAAACACCCAGTAGAAAATATCAATAATTAATCATACAGCTTGTGATTCTGAGGAGCAAGCTGGTCCAAATAAACTGGGTACTAACCCATCCTTCAAGAGCAAGCGTTTTGCGAATCCCACGTTGAACTCCGAGATTTGAGAAGCAGTCGTCAGTTAAATGACGTTTGAGAGCGGACAACGTACAACATAGACAGGCATTATGCAAATGTCTTATCTAGTGACGTAGAACCGTAACACAGTGGGATTTGAATTACAGACAACTCGTTTAGGCGTTTGAGTCGATTCACCATTTTCACATATTCACATTCACATTTCTGTAGTTTACACGGAGACAATAATGGTGTCGTTTTTAAAAACTTGCTCTTTGAAACTTGTTTACAAAAGTTTGCGTTTACAGGCCCCCAAAACGCTGTTGTCGTGTAAATGAATGGCCAAAACACATTAAAAAGTTTTCTTTGACATAGTGATCTTCCAGACCTTTGTTTGAGGGCAAACCAAAATTGCCAACAGGTGGCCATTTTTCAAATGTGTTACATACTACATACAAGGTGTTTTAGGCAGGTGTTTTCTGTTTGAGAGATTAACCCCCTTATGGCATGGACTTTGTGCTTTGTAACTTTGCAGATTGTTTATAAAATGGTTAGTTCCAGTCCTTGATTCTGATTGATCAATATAGCTGTGTTTAATTCACGATATTACGTTTCACTCAGTGGTTTCGTGTATCACTGCACAACACCCTTAGCAACCACTCTTAGCAACGTAAACATAAGTTTGTTCTCATTGATATTGTTCATTGAAGCTTACTGTATTATGTAGAAGAGTATTCGAGTGACCGAGTGTATTACCTGCATTCCGCTTTGCGGGTCGTGCCTAACAACACCCTTCAGCCGTGACTTATTCATGATACAGCACAGTCTCTTGTGCCTTATTGCTTTAGTATAAACATCTATACTAGACTCTAAAGGAAAGGTAAAACCAGAAAAGCATACTAGGTCCCCATGCTACTATTTTTGTGTGTGTGTGTGTGTGTGTGTGAAATACAATTGGATAATCTTCGAAGAAAGAAAAACACCAGGCGAAAAACCATAAAAGTAGTCCACATGACTCATGTGCTCTATTGCGGGCCTTCTGAAGTCGAAAGATAATGATAATGATTATAATGTGAGCAACAAATTAAAATTTTGTTTGTTATTCACTAAAAATCTTATTTTACTTTTTTGTCTTTTTAAAAAAAATTTAATCAGGATGTTGGTGATTTCATGTTCGATGTGAATCTGTGAGTGGGATACGGGTCAATGAAGCCCGTGCAGATCGGATCAATTCCAATTAGCTGTCTGGCGATTTCTATATCGCAAGGCCACCAAGCAGCTGGGCATTTTAATCACATATCTCAAAGTGGCTGACCTGAAAGTGACCTCTAAAAAAGAGTGGTAAGTGCTCGCTTTCAGCTCTAAACATGCTTGAGTAGAAAAGTAGAATGCAGTGAACATCAGTGAACCATGAAAGGAAAATCATCTTTTTTGCCCTTCCATACTTAAAGATCAGCCTCTTTTCAAGTAGCAGAAGTATATGTTCTTTGTGGAAGTGTATCAGACTTAAATGTCAAAAGGCTGTTAAAATGATAGGGGGAAAAGATTGTAATCTTTTTTATTCTTATTCTTCTAGTACTTTCTCTCCACATTCACATTCTGCTTTTTTTCTCTCCCCCCACTTCCTCTTTTGCTTTAATGTCACTGTATAAAGTCAACATTAAACAGCTCCAGCAGTCAGCTAGAAGCTAACAAAGATTATCTTTCTCCCTCTGTAAGAAACTAAAAAGATGTACACATTAAGATACAATAAATGAGCTTCTTCACAGTAACAACAGCCAGAGGGGCCAAATAGAGCTGCTCTTGTAGTTCAGTGATGAGAAGAGGAAACAGAGTCAGAGAAACACACAAGGGCTGTGCACAGGGGAAAATCTGTTTTATACTCCAGTTTTTGGGAACCTACTTTAAAACTTGTCAAGCTACAAGCTGCTCATAATTCGTAATCATAAAAAGTAGTTCAACTACAAAAAAAAAGTAGTTAGGCACACTACAAGCTACATTGACGCCAATATTGTTCATATTGCAAGCGTCAAGTTGTATAATTTATAATTTAATTAAAGCAGAAATAATTTTTAGCTCAAAATAATCAGGGTTACTGCATTAATGATCAATATCAATTAAGGTAAAAGGTTTAAGCTCAATCTACATAATCTACACTAAAAACAACTATACATGCTAATTTATATCAATTTAAAGATATAGCAGTGACATCAGCATTTAACTGAATCAACGTTAGTGAGTTTTGTGTTGTTGTGTTGTGTTATGTTTCATTTCGGCAAATGTGTTAATTTACATAAACAGTCCGATCAAACCGATTCTGTTTTGGCAAATGTGGTCATTTACATAAATAGTCAGAACAAACTGATTCACTAGAATTAATTGTATTTTCCGAAGCTACATTCAGGTATGGGAGTGAGGAGGGCAGCTAGTACCTTGCTACTGGAAAAGCTGCAGTATTTAAAAAAACCGCTGCATCATGCAGAAGCAGTGACATCAGTCAGTGAAACACTATATGCTCCATATCAGTTCATATTTCATATTTCTCTGATCATATTTCCCTCTCTTTTCACCTTTCTGTCTCTTCTTCAGCCTCACACGGATGCTTTCAGCCTCCCCTTACATTCATAATTCAGTTTTGCCCCATATTCCCCCCAGTATTAATAGATTTGAGTCAACTGAGTCATCCACGATCATTCATCTCTTGTGTCATTCACTTTAAGTAAATCAGTTTTTTTTTAAGCTTTTACTTGATTAAAGGCTGATGAAGATGTCTGACACTGTGACTTCAATAATTAGTGATGAGGAGTTCAATCTGTATAGACAACTCTATGAGACCCTAGAGACAGGGTTGAGATTAAAGGTGTCCTAGATTGAAAAATTGAATTAACCTTGGCATAGTTGAATAACAAGAATACATGGAAATCACATACCGTGAGTCTCAAACACCATTGCTTCCTCCTTCATATGTAAATCTCGTGCGTGAAAAACACCACGGAAAAATAGGCAAATCTCAACATAACACTGACGGTGATGCAACAGTCGGGATCATTAATATGTATGCCCCCAACATTTGCATATGCCAGCCCATGTTCAAGGCCAGGCGGAACTGCACTGCCGAATCATCGGAAGGTCTGCAGGTATTGTGAAGAAACAAGCGTCAAGCAAGGATAGCGAAAATGGCAGATCATGGAAATAAATGTTATGTTCCAGGCTGTGCAGGGGATGTGAGGACTTTCCATACCCTTTCCACAGAACAAAACTGTCAACAGGCATGTTTGATGTTTATCTATAACCGGATACCGCAACAATTTAATTCAAAGTTGTTAGTTTGCCCATGCATGGACAGTTTTTCTAACCTGGGACAATATCAAGCAGGCTTTGCTTAGCATCTGATACTGAAGAAGGGGGCAGTTCCAATTATATTCCCGCAAGCAGTAGGCTAAGTAGTGATTTTATCCACTTCTTGACTGTCGTCCCCATAGACTGTAAAAAAATATGGACGTAGTGTCCGTGACTTCACCCATAGGATTTTGAAGAGCAGTTTTAAAGTGTAAAGTAGGGTTGAGCTGGCCGTTGCCATCTTAGCAGTGCATCATAGCAGTGCATGCAGTGTGTCACTCCTAGAAAACAGAAAATGGGCAAAGAGGCGGGACATGGGTGGCGCTGAGGTGACGCGCTGACTAACAGACAGCTGATAAATGGCTATCCACCTGTCACTCAAAGTGGCCACGCCCTTAATTATGCAGAACTTTAAGGCTTTATATAATGTAAACGAATGAGCTATGAAAAAAATCACCCCCCTCACAGTTGTCATGAAGGGCAAAATTAGTTGTATAGACCAAAACCACAATTTGTACCAGGCTGTAAATGTTTTTTTCTGCTGTAAAGGTGGGCATTTTAACATGGGGCTCAATGAGATTCTGCTCCCTTCTGGAGCCTGTCCCTAGCAGCCAGTCGATGAATTGCAGTTTAAGTCACTTCTGTATTGGCTTCAAGAGAAACTGGGGGAGGTTGCTGCTTGGTCGTCCCCCTCGGTAGAAATCGCGTTCGGTTGGTTAAATCGCCTCCGGCAGAAATCGATCGAAAAGGGCACTTTCACTTTCAAAGGGGCAGGGGCTCAAGCCCGCTGTTTAAAGTCCGTGATTCAAAGTGAAGGAGCTATCATTGTAAAATCATATGGTGACACATTACAATAATTAAAATGTTTTTACAAGGCTAAAAACAAAGTTGTGACTGCTGACGTCCGTAATGAATTAACGTGTAAAGTTAATGCTATATGCTAGTTAATGTTTAGGCTGAAGTTCTAGTATTGACGTAAGAGTTACGTTTTGCAGGTTCTTACTTAAAATAAAGACTAAATTTACCACTCAGAAGCATCCATTTCCAATCTCAAAACAATTAGTTGTTCCTCAAAATCTGCATCTTCCTCAGAAACAGGCTCAAACATAGAAGGTTGGATGCCTAATCTTTCCATTGTCATGCCGGACAGTAGAGATGTGTTTGCTGTCACTGTGAACTACTGAAATAAGCCGCGCAGTGAAACAGCCAATCAGAGCAGAACTCTACATTGCTATTCATGACCCTTCCAAATGGACATGTAAAACCATATCTGGACAATTTTTGCCCTTAAATAAGCCGCATACCCTCTATGTAGATATCAGAGAACAATTTAAAATATTGTTTCAACTAATTCTAGGGCACCTTTAAAGAACTGAGTCCATTACAATTCAGACATCAGCTCTAGATTTCCTAAAACATAAATTTTTAGCACGGAGCTCCAGTTTCTGGCTTGCGAATTGTTTCTGCTCATATTAGACTTTTTCTCATTAAAGGTAGGGTAGGCAATTTTGGAGAAGCTAGCAATAGCAAGCTAGCTTTGAAAGCATGAGATCCCACCCTCTCTTCAGAGCTTCTCCAAAGAGACGATATTAAATTATCTCATGTCTCAAAACGCATATTACAATAATGATGAATGTAAACAACTTACAGAGCTCTTACTTGTACCAACTGACTGCTGCAGATTAATTGCAGCACTGATAGTGTTGACATAAAAGAGAGTAGAACGTCATTGGTTGCCATCTCGTAAACTGTACAAGGCTGCTGCTGTTTGTTTGTGGCACTCAGTTACTGTCTGTCTACAAATCTGCATAGCCTTATGGAACGCACTGATGATGTGTGATGTCTGCGCGAGCAGGTGCGTGGAGGTATGCAAATACATACGTTGACAGAACAATGATTAGACTGAATGCAATGACTGGACGAACATTCTTTGGTCCTCAGACTTCCACAGAAGATATACACTATATTCGTCTTATTCACCTCGAACGTTCTAAGGCGCTTGAGGGGTACATCTACCACTTCCGGGAATTCTCGCGAATTGAGCGTCTTGCGCGATAGGCGCGAATGGTGCTTTTTGTGCATTCACGAGTTTGAAGCGAATTTGCGCCTGACGCCCGAGTTGAAAAATCGGAACTTCGGCGTCTATTCGCGCTGCGTTAACCAATCAGGAGCCTGCTTGCTGCTGTCATGTGGTGAAGTGACGTGATAAACTAATGGCAAGTCAATAGCGGATGAGAAACCCCCGCAATTTAAAAATACTACTGTTATTGTGTCACAAAATGTAGTTTCACGACTTTTTCAGGCGAGAATGTAGTTGTTTAAAGCTCAAATATGAGTGGTGTTTTATGACATATTTCGTTTTATTGTAGCCTAAAATATACATACAGGAGTGAAAGCGGCCGTCATCCAGGCGCAGCTTCTTTAGCTGTTTTCCAGAGGATAAAGGACTACGTCGAGAGTGGATAAAAAATATAACTGCTCCACATTTTGCATTGTTAATTCAGGCAGACCGGTAAGATTCGTAGTCCACAAAGTTTCCATTGCTGCTACTGATTGATAATACCGTATCGGAGTCCAACTTCGGGGTTTGTGTAACCCTCAACGGCGTTCGAGTTTTCAAAATGGCCACCAGGTGAATAAGGCGAATTGCCAACATATTGGGCCTTTACATACACATATTCTTTAATGACATCGCATTCTTAATCTGTAGGGTTTAATATGGAGTTTGCAGCTATAACAGCTTCAACTCTTCTGAGAAGGCTTTCCACAAGGTTTAGAAATGTGTTTATGGGAATTTTTGACCATTCTTCTAGAAGCGCATTTGTGAGTTCAGGCACTGATGTTGGACGAGAAGGCCTGGCTCACAGTCTTCACTCTAATTCATCCCAAAGGTGTTCTATCAGGTTGAGGTCAGGACTCTGTGCAGGCCTGTCAAGTTTTTATCAGTCTTTATGGACCTTGCTTTGTGCACTAGTGCGCAGCCATGTTGGAACAGGAAGTGGCCATCCTCAAACTGTTCCCACAAAGTTGGGAGCATGAAATTATCCAAAATGTCTTGGCATGCTGAAGCATTAAGAGTTCCTTTCACTGGAACTAAGGGGCCAACCCCACACCATAATCCCCCACCACCAAACTTTACATTTGGCACAATGCAGTCAGGCAAGTAACGTTCTCCTGGCAACCGCCAAACTCAGACTCGTCCATCGGATTGCCAGACAGATAAGCGTGATTGGTCACTCCATAGAACACGTCTCCACTGCTCTAGAGTCCAGTGGCTGCGTGCTTTACACCACTGCATCCGAAGGCTTGGATGCAGCTGCTCGGCCATGGAAACCCATTCCATGAAGCTCTCTGTTCTTGAGCTAATCTAAAGGCCAATCTGAGGTCTGTAGCTATTGACTCTGTAGAAAATTATCGACTTCTGCGCACTGTGCACCTCAGCATGCGCTGACCCTGCTCTGTGATTTTACGTGGCCTACCACTTCATGGCTGAGTTGCTGTTGTTCCCAATTGCTTCCACTTTGTTATAATACCACTAACAGTTGACTGTGGAATATTTAGTAGCTTGAATTCACTGAGCTCCTGAGAGCGACCCATTCTTTCACAAATGTTTGCAGAAGCAGTCTGCATGCCTAGGTGCTTGATTTTATACACCTTTGGCCATGGACGTGATTGAAACACCTGAATTTTATGATTTGAAGGGGTGTCCCAATACTTTTGGCAATATAGTGTATGTACATGTTTTAATATTTAAACCACTTCTATCATTGTTTGCTATCAGGATATGAAGAGTGTTTCAACCAGTATAACAAAAAGTGCTTGCCTACCCTTCCTTTAATCTTCAAATTGTCTAATTTAACAGTCAGCTTTGCACTGGAAGTTCATGTGTGGCACCCACTTGAGACTTCCTGTCATTCTGGCCATCACTGTACTGATTACTGACTCAGCAGTGTAACAACATCTGCTTGGTATCAAAGCTCAGGAACTCAATACCACCTTTTTATGTCTCCTGGATGACCTGTTCAGAAAAAATTGCTTTCCTATTTATGTCTCCATGTCTGATAAATGTGTTAATGAGAACCTTTTTTCAAGCGGGCCATGGGAAGATTCTGAGAGAATAGAAGCTTTATTCAGTGTTTAGTGTTAGAAAGTAGACCTTGCACATAAGTAACAAAAAATGATACATTGGTAGTAGTACCATGGGTTTTTGGACACACAGTGGTAATACAATGTTATTTTTTTTAACATTTGTTATGAGAATTACTTTAAACTGTATTTAATTAATATTATCATTTTCATTTCATTTACTCCAAGTTTGTCATCAGTAATTCAATTCAAAGTGGTAAAAAGTATAATGAACTTGCCACTGCAGTTTGCATAACTTTGATTTTACCTAAAAAGTGACATTTTGTATAGTTTGTAGTACCATGTAAAAACCATGATACATGAATACGGCAATCATTCAGTATCATGGTACCAGAAGTCAAAGAAATCAGTTATTTTTCTGCTTCTTACATCCTCTGTTTGGGCTTTGATGATAGAAATGAATATTTTGTACCAATCTAGTATGAAAATGTGCTATTGAAAAAAAAAAAGCTGCTCTTCTATGAGGAGTTATAGAGATGGACAGAGAGAGGGAGAGAGAGAGAGATGCTCAGGTACTTGTTTTGACAAGCAATGACTGGAACGTCTGAGCCAGTGGAGGTTTACTGTCTATTACTGCAGCCCACAAAAACACACATGAAGTGTGAAAGTGTGTGCGTATGTTTGTGTCTTTTTAAAGCAGCGTCTCTGTCTGTGTGTGTGCGTGTGTTCAATTGGATGTGTGAGATGCAAATTCCTGCAGTGTAACAGCTCTATCATAGAAAGACTGCCGCAATGCAGTGCATGTGTGTATTTGTGAATTCAAATGCCATAATCTTTCAAATGTATTGCAAAACAAAAAGCAGTCTCATTATCACTCTCCCTGGTCTTCTGTAGATAAAATAAAAAATGAAAAAAGTATTTAAACAATTTCATGTGGTGGTCCATTTGATTTTCCCACCTGCTCAATGAAAATTATGATGCTTTTTAATGGTTTCTTTGAGCTGTTTCAGCCACATAATAGATGTTATCTGAGTGCTGTGGTTGTTGATTTTATCTCAGGTCCTTGTTCTGTATTGAGCTCGTAATTGACTGTAAACCCATCACGCCCTGAGTATGTACTGCTCACATTGCAACATGCATAATGTCCGTTCTGAACTCATTACTGCTTGTGGTTGGTCTTTGCAGGGTGGAGATAAAATCCCCTTGCATATATTTGAAAGAAAGGTAGAGTTATAGGATGGATGGAATTCTAAGAAGCAATTTAGTTAATTTATACAGTTGTCTGGAGTAATCGTAAGAAGAAATGTAGTAATTTAATATACAGTATATATGATACTGAAACACCTGGTTTTAGACCACAGTAATTTATTAGTATGGTATTATTAGTATTATTTTACAGCCAGTACAGCATCAATTTGTCTTGGGAATGACAGATACAAGTTTTTCACAGAGGCCAGAGGGATTTTGAGCCATTCTTTTCCAAAACAGTGACCAGGTATATGTTTTCTGACTTGCTATGCCAAAATACCCCAATGTGGCTCAACATTTTTTAGATCTGATGACTGTGCAGGCCATGAGAGATGTTTAACTTAACGTTTATGTTCATCAAAGCATTCTGTCACAAGTTTTGCTGTGTGTATGTGTGCATTATCATGCTGATACACGGCACCCCCTTTAGGCTACAATGTTTGAACCATTAGTGCACATGGTCATCTAGAATGGTTCGGTAGTCCTTGGCAGTGACGTGCCCATCAAGCACATTAGGGAATGCCATGATATTGCAGCCCAAACCATCACTGATCCACCCCCGGGCTTTACTGTGCATGCAACAGTTCAGCTGTTAAGCCTTTTTGGGCCTTCTCCACACCTTAACTCCCACAGATGTGGGAAAAAAAGACAGTGAAGGTGGACTCAGGGAACAATACATGTTTCACATTGTCCACAGCCCAAAATTTGCATTGTTTGCACCATTGAAACATTTGGCATTGGCACGAGTGACAAAAGGTTTGGCTATAGCAGCCTGACTATGAATATTGACTCTGAGGAGCTCCCGACGAACAGTGTTGTAAACAGGAGAGTAGAGGTGCCTGTTTGATTCTGCAGTGATTTGGACAGCTGTGGTTTTATGTTTTTTTGGATTTCAGACAGCTTCCTCTTGCGTCGACAGTTACTCCGGTTGGATGTGGTTCATCCTTAGTGGGGGTATGCCGACAGTACCCTTGACACACCACAAGGACTTGCTGTTCTGGTCACAGATGAGCCAGCAGGACGCACACCAACAATTTGTCCTCTTTTAAACTATAATATTTCTTCTATTATGTTGTGTGGATTGCAATATTTTATGTACAGCTGTGCTATTGCTCTGCTAATTCAACCTCACGCTGTTTTATATATATAATTTCCAATTACAGGCATACATGGCAGAGAAATTAGAGCTTGAGTTGAGTATTGGCAGGGCAGACCTGTTTAACTTCATAGATTATATGAGATGTGAGTATTTCTTTCTCTCTTTTTTGTTACTGTATGAGAGTGATTGTGGCAGAGGGAATCGCTTGAGGATTTGTGAGAGATGCCATATGGTCCATTATTAATTCAGCATTACAGTAATTATACGATCTTGATAATCAGCATAGACACAAATGTCTTGCCCTGATAATAATATTCATCATAATCCTTACTCTCCCTTCTCTGTCTCCTCTTTGCCTCTTCTCCTCACATTTTTCAGCTTCCTTTGAAGCCTCAGTGGAAGCAGAAATAAAAATTTGTTCGGATTGCCTTCAGCTCCGAAGCCAGAAATGCTTTTGAAGAGCTTGTTTCTACAGGAAAACTCTGACCACTGCACATGGAAGTTCTTGTGCTTTTAGTATTTCGAGTTTTATATTGAGAATACTGAAATAGATCCGCATACAGCAGCAAGTCTTGGGTAAAGTTCATCTCATCCTTTAATATCTCTGTAAATGAAAGAAGAAACCTTCTTATCTTCTCCATTTCACCTCACACCACTAGAGTATATATTATTACAAATGTTTCTATATATAGATATCTGTAATAGAACTACATTAAATACTATACAATAGTAAATTATCAAATTGACACTAAATGTAAATATTTTTACTTTCCGAATATTATTGTAATTTTTTAAAATGTAAAATAAATGCCTCTCTGAGCTGATATGTGATGGGAAAAAGGATAAAACTGGGATCGGAATAAGGAACTTGGGTTGGATCAAATACTAAATCCACTGTCCTTGCTCTGTCCTTACTCTCAGTACATTTTCTATTTTCTGAATTTGACACTACGTAAAATAATTACATACTTGCATATTCAGTCAAAGATCTCCATTCACAATCCATTTTACTTCATAATCTTATGTAATCATTAATAAGTAACTATGCAGGAAGTAATGCATGACTAACGAGTAGTACATTAACACTTCAGCTACTACTGATTGCATTACTAATTACTCAAGTGTTATCTAGTCACTCTGCAGGAACTACTAGTGACCTGGACCATTATTTTAAAGTGAAAAACTCCCTTTTCATTTTAAAATAATGGTCCAGGTCACTTGTAGTTCTTGAAGATTGTCTTTTTTTACTCTGAATATAGTCATAAAATGCATCACTAATGACTCAAGTACCTAGTCACTCTTCAAGGACTACTAGTGATTTGGACCATTATTTTAAAGTGAAAAAGGTGTTTTTTTCACTTTGAAATAATGGTCCAGATCACTAGTTGTTCCTGCAGAATGATTAATTACACTGAATTTAGTCATAAAATGCATCACTAATTACTTAAGAGTAAAAAAGATGATTGATTACGTCTCAGACACACAATAATGTCCTTTATAATTTGTCAATTAGGTAATAGTTAATTATGAGGCTAATCTCATTAAGTAATTATTGATTACTTCTTGTTAAGAACTATCTCCTAAATTTTATATTACTTACTGTTTAGTTAAGCTTGTTTCTATATCAGTCACTAATAGTAGTAGCTGAAGTGTTAATGTAGTCCTGCATTATTTCCTGCATAGTTACTTAATGACGGACCATTATTCTAAAGTGTTACCAATATTTTGTTAAAAGATTACAGAGACCATCATTTTACAAATTAGATGAGCATGAACTGTGCATAAAAGTTCTATAATAAGCTTTACTTTGCAATGGATGATGCATGAACTCTCTTGTGAACTCACTCTCCCTCTGTGTTGTTTGTTTCACATGATCTGTTAGAGGACAGCAGGTGAAACTGGATGGCTATTATATTTTGACCTTTACATGTCCTCATCCCCACCTCTATCAGAATCTCTCTCTCTCTCCCTCTATAACAATATCCTTCACTCTCTTTTCCTTCTGCCCTGCCTCTCTTTCCATTTAATTTCTCTGTTCAACTGCCTAGTGGCATTTGGAATATCCTGCTGTGCTGAAAAACATGTTCAGAAAAGAGAAAAGTGCTTTTCCTTTTTTTATTTTATTTTGAGAAAGGGTCTATATTTTGTGGCCTGTGCTCTTTACATTGATCAATAATCCATGGGCTCAGTGGAGAGGTTGCTGTATGTATGTATGTATGTATGTGTGTTTCAGTGAGAAAGATAACGGCTGAATTTTCCCTTGCAGATGGACGTGGGGAACAGCGGGAAGCCTTCTGCCAGTCCACTCAACCTTGGCACAATCATTTCTCTGCCTCCCAAGACAGATCCAGACTCAATTTACATGTTTCTAATATTTAGCGAGCGTTTACAGAGACGTTGTGCTGGTGGCTGCTTCAGCTTTTATAACATAACATGTACAGCGATGCTCTTAGCAGATGCATTCCTACCATAACGTTTTACAAGAAAGTGCCCGTGTCATTACTGTGTGTTGAAACGATCTGCAGGTCCAGTACTAAGAGTAAAACGTCCATGATGATAATGACGTTTGCACTTGTTTACATTTTAAGAGACAATAGTATTTGGATAATTTATCTAAACTATGCACATTCCTGTATGTGCATGGCAGATTTCAACACAAAAAAATATAAATGAAAAAAAAAAAAAAAATGAAATTTATGTTTTCCAGTTGGTGTATTTATATTTATTTATACTAATTTATATACAGAATACAGGTACTGAATATTAATTATTTGCAATTTATTGTGTTTTATAATTATTTCTATATCATATTTTAATGGAAATATTATTTATTACAGTTACATGAGGCAAAGGAAGTTTGAAACAACAGGAATTTGAAATTGCATTGCACTTCAACAGCTTCTGCTAGATCTAAAGGCTGGTTATTGAAGGTAAACTTTCTTTCTTTCTTGTTCTGATACTGACCCTTTCTGCTGCCACAGCACAAGCAGCAATGGATATGAATCAGTAATTAAAGCACATACACACAAATATAAACACCATCATTACATGCTTATTAAATTATGTGCAACATTTGTGATGTTGAAGGAGGACAAGACATGCAGAAATGCAGAGTACTGCACACACACTCACCTGGTTTCCATGTTTTTCAGGGGCTTTCCATAGACATAATGCATTTTATACTGTACAAGCTATCCCCTAAACCTAAGCCTACTTATCACAGAAAACTTTCTGCATTTTTACATGTTAGTAAACATCACTTAGTATTAATTATAAGCTGTTTTCCTCATTGGGACCAAAAATGTCAAAAATGAAAAATTGTCCTTGCCCTTGTGGGGACAATTTTTCCCTATAATGTAGGGTTTACTAGGACACACAGTCAGAGTGGGAGGTGAATGACTCAACATCATATCAGACAGCTGTGACTTCAGAGGTCTGTAGACGTGTTGCTTTTCTTGGCAGGGAGGTGATTTTTCAGCCCCCAATTATTTTACACAATAAATGAGAGCTTATTACCATCCATCTTCTCATCCCTCCACCTTTATGCTGCGGAGACTAGAATAGATGTAAATGGGGTTCAGAAGTCTGAGAGCACTGAAAACACTTAAGTTTTACATTCTTCTATGGTGTATTTTTACATTTCAAATTAAAGTTACCTATTACCATGAATGTCAGAATGTCTCAGTATTTGTTTTGTCCCTCTTTTGCTTTAATGAGAGCAGCACACTGCATGAACTCCACAAGTTTGTGTAAAACCTGAAAATCATGTTCTCGAGCATGATTTGAGAATCATCCAAAGAGCATCTTACCTTTTGTATAAAGAAGTTCACAGTTGTGCCTTCTATTGACCTAAAAAGGTGCAGAAACAATTTTAGCTTTTCAAACAAATTTTTTTAAAGCCTAACACTTAAATTTTTAGGTTAAAATCCCATTTTCATTGTGCTCTCAGACTTTTAGACACTGTATGAATAAACAAAACAATAAGTGAAAGATTGTATGAATCAATTAATGCTTGAGGATTGTGTGTGTGTGTGTGTGAACTCCAGAGCATTTAAAAGGACTGTCTATTTTCAGTGAGCCTCAGAGAAGA
Organism: Rhinogobio ventralis; assembly: GCA_039654625.1. NCBI lineage: Eukaryota > Metazoa > Chordata > Actinopteri > Cypriniformes > Gobionidae > Rhinogobio > Rhinogobio ventralis. The sequence goes on from CM077204.1 coordinate 19,831,402, forward strand.
AGGTCTGCATGGCGAGAGGTTAATGAAGGAAGGGAAGACTTGTCTAAATTATTCACACCATCCCCACTCCTCTTTTTCATCAGTCTATCACTGACCTCTACCTCTCCTCCAACTGCCCACAGATATTAATGCCTCCACCTGAGGAAAAGGAGGAGGGTGAGACTGTTTACTTTTTTCATAGTAGATGCTACTTGATTTGTCTATGGTATGGTGTTTGCTCAGATTGACTGCTTTTGTCTGTCAATTCAAATGAAACAAAATGATCAAGATTCACTCCATGTTCAGTGTACAAGCTTAAAGTTTATTTCAAAACAAACAGGCAGAGTTTTGAGGGGAGATTAGATCTTTGAGCTGTGAGATTTGCGCGTGTAGATGGTGCATATGTACTGAATCTGCTCTTCACAGATACTGTTGTGCTTTTTTGAGCAGATTTTGTCCATATTTCCTGGAGTTTTGAACTTCCACTCCTGCAGTAGCTCAGTATATTTCTATGGCATCGCTGTCAAAGGGCCCTATCATACACCCGGCGCAATGCGACGGCAGACGCAAATGTTTTTTGCTAGTTCAGCCCGACGCAGTTATTATTTTCATGTCCAGCGCCACGTTGTTTAAATAACAAATGCACTTGCTCCCATCTGTTCGCCAAAGGGCGTGCTGGTCTGAAAAAACCTGGTCTAAAGTCGGTATTTTTTGTGTTATTTAAAAGGCACGTTAGTAATGTACGCCTATAGGCGGGTGCACTATGCGCATACACTCTGCTTGTTACACACACAGGGACGTGCAGCAGCACACAAACCTTTTTAAATATTCAAAATAAAAGGATTCCTCTCTGGAGAAGCATTCAGTCTTTCTACTTGCAAATTCCACCTTGTAAATAGCAAATCCGCCATGGTGCAAGCGCAACTGGCTTTTAAAGGGAATGGGAGATGAGACTCTGATTTGTTATGCCCAAAACACACCCATGACTCATTAAGAGACTAGGTACAACCCTTTTAGACCATGCGCCTGATGCACAGACCTCCGTCGTTAAACTAGCAAATATGGATTCGGACACACCCTAAGTGCACCTGCGCCATGCGCTTAAGACCAATCGCTCAGATCGTTAAAATAGGGCCCAAAGAGTAATTAGCTGGCGTAGTGGATTTACTTATTGTAAAGTTAATGAAAGTTTTCATGAGCATTGTAATGTTTGAAGTGGATGTCATAACAAATGTCAATAGACCGAGAAGATTTTGAAACGAGTGGTTCATTCTTCTCATGTTGTGGAAATACAAACCAGAAGACAGAACACAATGAGCACAGCTCTGAAAAAGTGCAGGGCTACATAAGGTTTTTGGGGCACAACTTTGAGAGCCAGGGGACTCCTCACAGTGAAGTGTACAGAATACTTTGCATTTCATTTTACAAACCACCACTGAATTGTGTGGCCTAACTGTGACTTTTTTTTATTCAAATCAGCTTACAGCATTAATTAAGGACTGTTTCCTTTTAGATAACATGGGAACAATAAATAACATACTTCCCAAACTGGATTTCAGTGCCTACATTTTATGATGAAGTTATGTTTTCCCCTTTTTGTCCTCTTATAATGTTAGAGTAATTTTATGTGCCACAATTACATTTAATACTTAATGACAATCTCACCCTCTCTTTGACATTGAATTCTCTTAGCAAGGAAGCATTAAAATGATCAAAAGTGACAGGAAAAACATTTATAATGTATATATATATTTGAAATATTTCGTTCAAATAAATGCTATTCTTTTAAAATGTATATTCATCAAAGCATCAAAGATTTCCGTATTAAACAGCATAACTGTTTTCAACATTGAAACTAAAAATGTTTCTTAAGCACCAAATCGGCATATCATGTGACTGACAATTCACATTTGCCATCACAGGAATAAATTACAAGTTAAAATATATTAAAATAGAAAACAGTTCTTTCCCCTGAACTTGCATTAGTTTTCCATCTTTTCTAGCTTCCTAGTACCTAGTTGACATATGCGTTTTAACAGCAGCTGTGACTTCTGAAAGGCAACACTGAAAATAACAGTTCCCTTCTCAGCAGCAGGCTTCTAAATAGCTCTATTTAACGGCTCCTGGAGTCAGACTGTGGTGAGAGTGAAGGCCACATGTCTTTGTACTACTTTGAGGAGTTTCCTTCAATCCGTCTTTCTAAACATTGTTGCTGCAGTTTATAAGGGCACCTCTACATTTTAGTTATAATAGACATATTGCTTGTAAAGTGCAGTCCCTCAGGCAGAAGTGTGAACATCTCAGGAAGGGTCTTTAAAGTTCCACTTTTCTTTACATTAAAAAGTGCTTTTGACTTTCACTTGACATGAAATCAATTGGGTGTGAAATATAGCCTATACAGCACATACAGAAGAAACTGATTTATATCATATATCCTAATGTAAAAATGATATAAAATTATCTGAAACTCTAGGAATATGCAATTACATGTTTTATTTTATTGATGTCATGTTTATTCTGCTGTGGTTTTTGCAGTCCCTGAATGGTATTGTATTACTGCATATATTTTTCCTTGCATACAAGTGAAATCATGTTGAATAATCTTGGAAAACAGAAATTGGCCACTTAACTTATGGCCACTGGAACAAATGCTATATTTAAAAAAAAACAAAAGTTTAGAATATTTTAATATAGAATATTAAATGAATTTATTAAGTTAAATATTTTTGAAACATATTTTATATGATTTGATATTGAGTGATCAACTGATTGGAGGAACCATGCTATTTACATGGGTTCACTTCTCACGGATAACATATACTACTAAAATGTATATGCTAAATTTATTTTGCTGTGGTTCAAAGTCTGACAAATTAATGAATATTAAATATAATTAATAATAAATATAATTTCATTTGTCTCAAATTTGAAGTACGAACAGGGCCTAAAACTAACTTTTTGCCACACCTGCCGACAGATGTTTTTTTTTTTTACCGGCCATGAAACTGATTTTGCAAAAACAGGCAGTTATGACACCAAAATTTTAGATACTATTGAAAATTCACAATTTTCTATTCCAATCTCGATAACTGATATAAATTTAAAACATTATTAAAGACAAGTAAACGGTCAGTAATAAAATGACGACAAAATCTAATTACAAGCAATCGCACAAACAAATACAATATAATGAAATAAACTGCTTTTCAGGTTAACCCCTTTATTTTTTTCTGTTGATATGAAAAATTGGTTATATTTAGCAATATAGCGGGTGAATTATATGATGAACTATTTGCCTTTCTCCACTGACGTTCTAAGTTGTTGAAAGCGTTTCTGAGGATGCTGATTTTAGATGGACGCGGTCTGTCTCTGAGATGGCAAACAGTAACATGGTTTGTGTAACATTAGCAACACATTATTAGCTGTTTGATAACAGTCAAGCCAAAGGCTAATCATATTATTAACCTTTATGTGTCCGTCGTAGAGAGCAATAGATAAAACACATTACCTTTCTGATAAATGGAGCCTGTATAATTCGCTCTTCCACTTATTCTGAATCAGTTTCTGGGTCAAACATATATGGCTGAATTAAACCAGTATTTTCACTTGCCATTGTACAGCATTTACTACAATAAAGTTGAGCGAGTGGATCTACTGGGCTACTGTCGCTTTAAGACCAAATGCACAGATCCAATATACTGATACATTCTGTACACATGTTTTCAAAACTGTTTACCTTCATTTAACTCTTTTATGTTGTCTGTATGGAGCCATTTGGCAACTCAAAGCAATAGGAAGTGTGAGTAAAATGTGCCCACCATGACTGCACTCTAGGGTTAAAAACACTGTTTTTTTTTGTTACTCTGATTGAGAGTGTTCACACACAAATTTAGTTTTTTTGTTAGATGTTCTTTACACAGGTACACTGTAGTCGAGTGTTCATTAAGCATAAATACCACTAAGGAAGTTTGTTCTAGTAGACTTTACACACACATGCACAAACTCCTGAGTCAAACAGTAAGTGGATTTGAGCCTGTGTCAATCACAGAAAGAGAGGCATTGTTTTGGATTGTTCTTTTGGATTGTTTTAATAAACCTGTTTTTTAAGTATGTTGCATGGTGGGGCTGCTGTTGCTTCTTTTTGTTTAATTGTTACAACTTACCCCAGCATATGTTACATCCTACCCCAGTAGTGAGGTAGATTGTAACAAAGGCACACCATGTATTTGACATCATCTCATAAGGGCTGTGATATTCTTGCAGAGGTTTGAATTGGTGTCTTTTGTAGTAAACAGCAAAAAGTGTTACCACATACCGTTCTCCCTACTGGCATTTTTTTTTTAAACTTGTTTTAACCATGAACTTCAATAATGTAATGTTTTTCTTTCATTCATTCATTCATTCATTCAATGCAGTGAGAAGGCTTGATGCAGTAGGGAAAGCAAAATATTAAATAACCAGGCCTTCTCACTTCTTTACAATATTGTTATCCTAAAATCCCAAATCTATCCAATTTACCAAACCCTTTCACTCTCTCTTCTCTCTCTGTAACGCATGAGGCTGTTGCGCAGCTTTCTAGGATTTACAGCATATGTTCATTGCAGTGATTAAAGCGCTACGTCTTGCTCTGAAATTGATTAACCTCAGTACCGTGCCCAGGGACAGTGCACATTACACCATAAAAGTGCCGGGGACCAAGAGAACATGGATTAGAACAGATCAATACTAACAGAGATAAACACACTTAAGAATAAAACATGAACTTCCAGAGATAATCATGGGTGATTCTTTAGGGACCCTGTATGAAGCTTTCAGATTGTAAAATATATCAATTTCTCTCCAGTTGCTTCTAGAATAACAGAAATGCAGACTCAGAAGAGAAAGAAAGCCTCAGGGAAAATGACCTTCCAGGAAGTCTTTTACAATGTTTCAGTGGGTTGCACGCCTACAGTGCTAGGTTCGAGGGCAGAATAATTTAAGAGGAAATGACAAGTGTGAAGCAGCCCACAAAGAGATCATTAGGAAAAGGGAGAGAGAAAGGATACACATTGTTTGTCAGCCCAGAGGATACCAGAGGTGAAAGAGGAGTTCTGTGCCTCTGGAGGGAGGGATGCTGTCACACAGTGAGCTTTAAAGCGTTTGTTTATCATTAGTAAATACACATCAGACTTCAGCTTCATGCAGCCAGACTGTAAGATCATAGTTTCTGGCAAGACTTAATTTGACAAATTAGCATATAAAGCAGTGAAGTGAGAAATTACTGCATGTTGAACTCATCTTTGTCTGTTTTTCATGTTTGTTTTTTTTCAATAGAAGGAACATTTCCTAGACAAGCCTACCAAAGCATAATGGCTTATCATGAAAGTACATTCAGGTAAAACAATGCAAAAGGCAATTTTTCCATCAATAATGAGTGGTAAAAAATTATAACACTTTATAATAAGGTTCCATTTGTTAACTACATGAAAATTACTTCTAAAGAAATGTTTAATCTTAGTTAGTGTTAATTTCAAAATGTACTAATACATTAAAAAAAAAATGTAACTTTTAATATTACAGTATTTAATGGACAAGGTCATCCGGGTACTTTTATGAATTGTGAATTCGGACATACTTTTTTTTTTGTCACATACTGTTTTCCGCTTACTATACAAGTATGCGATTGAACTTTCCTGCATCCTATTCTTCTGCAGTCCAGAAGGGCAGCACAGCTGAAAGGTTTGTTTGAGCTGCACCCTCTACTGTACAGGTGTGAATTTGCATTCCCATTTGCACTTTTGGTGTGAAAGGTACGGTGGCCCAGTAGTGCACAACACAACGAAATTTAAAAAGCAAACATAAGTTCACAACACAAAAAAAACAAGCCACAAACCAACGAAATTAAGCGACAGCACAACGGAAATGCTTCCGACCACTAGGGGGCTCTCGGAGCGCGGTAAAGTTAGTTTTCCTTGCCACTGTTCTATAGATTCGGCAATCTTACAAGATATAAATACCAATTTTAACAGTATGTAACCGTTGTATATCGACATGAAATATTAATTCAAAATCACCCACATGCATTATAGCTAGCCTACATATTTATACGAGTCGAGAATGCTTTGTATTAATAAAAAAAAAAAAAAACATTTAAAAACAGACATGTTCAAATTCCAAAGCTTAATTGTATTGGTAAGACTGACTCAGTAGTGCACAACACAACGTTGGAATTTGAACGTCTTTTTTTAATAAAAATTATACGGTTCAACCACATGGTGGAATTGGCAGACGTTCCCTTAAGCATCATACGCCGTGGTAGCGGGTCAAAGCATTCTCGAGTATAAATATGCAGCTATAATGCATGTAGGTGATTTTGAATTAATATTTCCTGTCGATATACAATGGTTACATACACTTAAACTGATCGTAGTATTGATATCTTTGTAAGATTGCTGAATCTCTACAACAGTGGCATGAAAAACTAACTTTACCGCGGTCCGAGAGCCCCTTATTGGTCGGGAGCATTTCCATTGTGTTGTGGCTCTTTCGTTGTGTTGTGGCCTATGGTTGTGGCTTGATTTCGTTGTGTTGTGAATTTATGTTTGCTTTTTAAATTTCGTTGTGTTGTGCACTACTGGGCCACCGTAGAAATGGCCTTTACATTTGCCAAAAATATAACTTTTCTTGCTGTTGTTATTAAAAAAAACAAAAAAGCAAGCCCAGCCCAAGTGAGAAATTATGCAAAAGTAACATAACAAAAAGTAATGTAACACAATATTGTAACACATTACTTTTAAAAGTAACTTTCCCCAACACATATGTATAGCTCATTGTTAGATAATGCATTAACTAATGGAACCTTATTGTAAAATATTTCCCACATTTGTGTCTAAAACCTAGGAAATTAATAGTTTAAAAAAACACAGGTATTGTCAACAGACTTAAAATATAGTCATAGGGACCACTTGTATTGTGCTTTTTGCCATTTTGGAGCTTGGCAGCCCTACATATATTATTTTTTATTATATACAAAAGACACGTTAGGATACACCCAACCTGTTCTGGGAAATTCACATGGGTTTGGAACTAGACGAGGGTGTGTAAATGATGACTAGTTTCATTTTTCGTATTTACATTGTTCTATTTCTGTCAATAAAGCAATCTGTGGCTTTTCCATTAGTAACAGAGATGTAGGCTCCCTCTCACCTGTCAGTGGGAGTGTGTTTCCCGCTGACTGCACCGTAGGCCCCCTGTCTGCAGGTCTGGATGAGTATCTCGAATTAATCAGACACTGATTCACCGATGCGAGCTGAACAGAAATGGCAATTCGCAGAATGGCTTTAAAAAACAGCACCTCTAAGAGAATCACAATGAAAGATTATCAAGCATTTTTCATGATTCACAACATTTTTCAGACTGAGAGTAGAAAGTACAGATGACTGGTTCCCTTTTTTGTTCCTGAGCTTTAAATAACAGCTCTTTACAAAGAGGTACGAGTACGGCTGCAGAGAGAGGGGTTGGGGTCGTGTTGCCTGGACAACGCCATTTGAGACGCCGTCACACGTCATTTTAGAGTGATTACTCCTGCTGGTCTTCAGTTAGATGTTGTGTTGGTCGGAGGAAAGAAGCGAGGTTTCTCCTCTGTTGTCTGGACAAAGTGCTCCCTTGTTAAGCTGTTTACGGCTAAAGTTAATGTTAGCTCGATAAAGCTCCATATTCAGGGAAATACTGTAGACCGTTTACACTTTTTAAAAGAACGTCAGAATTAAGAAAAAGTAGTATAGCCTCACACATGTTTGCAATATTTTCCTTATAATAAACTAATTAGATAACATATAACAAGCTGCAAAGTACATTCTCTGCCATCTAACTCGTTGTTTCTTACTGGTTGTTTTTAGTTTTTAGCCAACTGTCAAAAGTTTTATGCTCACCAATAAATGAATGCTGAAGTCTCTGAGGCCATTTTTTTTTTTACCATGGTTGATAATCGCTTTGAGTGAAAATGAGTTATTCTAAATTGTGGTATATGTGCTGTGCAATACTGATCACATTTCCTGCTCAATGCTGTGTTCAAACAATCAAATCAAGTTGTTTTATTTTTTAATATATTTTTTTTATTTATTGATTTATTTATAACTGATTATTTTAGTTCCTCCATCCATGGGCAAAATATAAAACATAATATAATACTTAAACAGGGTAAGAAAATAAGTATCAAAGGTGCAGTGTGTAATATTTATGAGGATATGCAATATAATACAATATAATATACATAACTATGTTTTCAGTGGTGTATAAAGACTTTACATAATAAACCGCTATGTTTTTATTACCTTAGAATGAGCCAGTGAAGTCACCATTTTGCGGCGCCATGTTTTTACAGTACCCCTAAACAGACAGACTGCTCTACAGAGCGCTAGCTACTCTCTGCTGTCTCAGACAACGTCATCTTTGTCCTGTGTCGGCCACCGTAGCTTCTCTATGTGCTTCGAAAGGGAGGGGTGAACGGTGGGCGGTTGCAATTCGCAACCTCACCGCTAGATGCCGGTAAAAATTTACACACTGCACCTTTAAAGAACAGTGAAAATATGTATCTGTGAAATAAATGATTCTGCAGATGTTCTCTTTACTTGTGTAATAAGGCGCACTGTGAAGATGTTGTTCTCATTAAAGTTTGATGTGCACCCTAGACTGAATTTACCCTGTCAGGTCCTTGAAAGTTTTGCTCAGATACAGACTAATATATTCTGAATACAATAAATAAATAAGGGCAAAAACTGTAAACACAATATTCTGCTTGCAAGTAATTCGCAGCATCTCAGAGCAACATAGAGCAAGAACTAGAAATGGAAAAGTTTCTCCTTCGCAGGTTTTTTTTTTTTGAGCACAGACGACAACGTTGTCAAAACGATCTCCGTTCACATGGATTCATGAAAACGACACTGTATTATGCTGGCAGGCCAGTAGTTGGCGATGTCACTTTGTAAAGAAACACCAATGCGCCAATAAACTGAACACCTAATGAAAAATGAACCGTTTTGAAATATTGAGAGACTAGAGGCCATAGTAAGTTAGGAACAAAGTAACAAATATGTGTTGTTCAAGGGCCTCCCCGTGTGCAGTACATAACGCGTAATGATTCCCAGTCCTGCCAATTTCTCATCCTCAAGTTCCAGTTCTCTTTCTGTCATCAGCCTGTCCAAAATATATATTTTAACAGTGTCCCATAATCAATGTATGTGGCACCCGAAATATCTGATGCATGAGATCAATTTATCAAACATTCTGACAGAAAGAGGTTTGTTGTGACACTGAAAGGCATCTGGCAGTGCTGATACTCCCACAGGCCCTGTTCCTCAAGCTGTACTGAGAGTGCTCTGCCAGACTCACTTGGAACATGAAACAATCGGCAGCAGGAAAGAAGCGGGAACTTTCTGAGTGACACACATTCAAACGGACCTTCTCTGGGAGAGCAAAAAGTCAAGGGGCCTCATTTATAAAACTATGAAAAAAAAAAAAAAACTATGGATGCCAATGGGGTCCATCGACTGTTTGGTTTCCGACATTCTTCAAAATATTTTGTGTTCAGCAAGAGAAAGAAATTCATACAGGTTTGGGTGAACTATCCCTTTAACAATTACAACACTGAAGAACCAACCGATTTATATTCATCTTGTATTCAACTGGGATTGGAGAAAATATCTGAAATATACTTTTGGTTGCACTTTATTTTAAGGTGACATAGTTAAATTGTACTTACTCAAATACGTTCTAAGTAATATTAATTTACATGTACTTACTATAGAGTTAGGGTCAGGGTTTGGTTTAGTGTTAGTTACTTGTAATTATGCATAATTTACTGTTTTTAATATAGTAAGAACATGTAGTAATGTGTAACTGTCACCTTAAAATAAAGTGTTATCATACTTTTATATTTTTATTATATTTTAAGGTATACTGTCACATGTCTGTCTTGTCTTGTTTAGCACATGTGGTATTTTGGTTCATTTCTGTGTCATGTGCGTTCCTGTCTTCTGTCTTGACCCCACCCCTCTTGTTATCTGATTACTGTTTAATTGGCCCCACCTGTTCCCCTCCTGATTTGTTACCCTTTAAAGTCTCCTCGTGTCTGCAGTCCTGTGTTGGATCGTTGTCTTTTTGGATATCTTAAGCTCCCTGTTGTGTTTCCTGTTTTCCTCCCCCTGGTATTTAAGTTTATTTCAGTTTGGTTTTCCCCCTCGTGGGTGTTTTGTTTATGTTTGTGTTTATTTTTACAATAAATCTACCCTTCCTGCAAATGAGTCCTCACTCACTTTTTTTACCCGGTTATCCCTGACATATACACGCTTTAAGCATTTCCTGGATTCTGAAACACAAGTAAAACAAGGGTTTTCTAAAATAATAAAATAAGACTAAATTAAATTGTCACGGGTGGTTGCAAGAACGCTTGTTAGTCCCTACCAGCTGTTTGTTGAAGTCCTTAAAAAGCGATTTCTGTAAAGTAAATATTTAACTTTGAGCTTCATAACTTTGCAGATGATGTTTATGCTCAAACAGCAACATTACACACTAACTAAAGTTTAAAAAAGTGAACTCATTATCAAGGAGCCCTTTAGGGGGTCCCTAACACAGGGATCATATTTGAAGCTCCTTGGCATAAAAAAAGTTTAAAAATCTATGCTTTAAAATACTTATGGTCTAGATATTGTAAGATTGAAAATGTCCATGACACAATGTTTAAATAGGAAATGTATATTTTTGTCCTATTGTTTTTTGATGGGGGGGTTTATAGTAACCATGTTGCCTTCCTCAGGAATCACATTTGTATATTCCTCAAACACCTGCTTTGCCTCTTACTTCAGTGAGGAACTCCACAGTCAGAATTACATAATCTTTCATGTTGTCCTGACCCACATAAACAAGCCCTCAAAATGTCCTTCAAACCGATTCCATGCTCTACGAGTTCTCCATACAACTCGTGAAAAGAAACCGTTCCCTCGCTCCTCAGAATAACACTTTTCTTTGTAGGATTACTGTTCTGTCATCCTTCCATCCACTATCGGAGCATCGCTTGCGCTCTCTTGAAGGGTTAATCTGTTTGCTCTGCGTCTTAGGAAAGATTCTCTGTGTTTTGGAGAGCTGGGAGCCGAGCAGGGTCTGGTGTGGAGGTGATAACTCTAAAAGGATTAAATTCACAGAGAGAGAGAGAGAGAGAGAGGAGAAAGAGAGACAACGAGAGAGTGGGAGAGTCAGAAGAGAGTTGTGAGAACTGGCCTGAGAGAATAAAACTGGCAGTGTTAGAGTAAGTCAAGGACAGTCTGGCTAGTTACTGGGCTGCTCAAATATACACAAACACTGTATTATCAGAGTTAATTACATCTTTCTTTGTGCCAGAGCACATGTGCCCTCTCTTTAACATGGAAAACCCCCCATTTACTACCAGTCTGGTTTGTTTGGTGCTTCTTTTCATTGGCAACAGTTAAGACGTTAGCATCTAATGTCTGGGCTATGATCGTTTTTCACTATCACTTTTTGCGCGCAATCAAGCATCCTGGCTTTTGTAATTATACTCAATTTGTAAAAATGCATATCAATCCATCTTATGTTGTTTATCATTGACATTTTCCAACTTCTTCAAGTAGTTCCTAACAGCAATGGCACAGCTAAGGCTTGTTTGAGGCACTAGCATAGTGACTAGCACTAGCACTAACTAGTTTTATGAGTTAGGTTTGTGAAATAATTAGTATACTTATTACTTTTGGTCCTCTTTTTTCTGTTTAATAATAAAAGGAAGAACAATGTGGTGGGATCTTGTGATTCATTGTTTGATTAATGTGACCATTTTGTTTAAATTATTATTTAGATGATCATTGACTGCAGACCAGAATCTATTTTTTCAGTGTCTGTAAAGTGCTCATGGTTGGTGGCCACTTAAGATGTCAGTCAGTCTGTTTCTAAGTGTGAGGTTCTTGGCCAATAAGCTGCAATGAGGACTGGACCTTAAGCTGCACATCAAAAGTCTGGGTGTGTGAAATGAAGACTGGGTGGTTGAAAGTAGTGCTTCTTAGAAAGGTGATTCACTGAGTGTACAGATCCAGGGCCTAAACTGAACACTCACCAAGGGCCAAATAGGAGTAAAAATTGAGAGTAAATGAACAGTTGGCCGGTAACATTTTTTTAGATGAATTATAACAATGCAATTTTGTGAGAACATGAATGATGCATCGTCACGAAAGTTTAAGCCTTGCCAATTTAAATATTCAAGTGCAAGAAGACGCGAAAGGGAACTCTATTCATTACTCGCGCCCTGTGTGGAAAGTTTTGTGTGTACACATCTGAAGCGCGCACCCAGAAATCCGCGCAAATAATGAATGGAGCTGTATTTCACGTCTTCTTGCACTTGAATGGATAAATAGACCTTTATCACACTTCCTGTTTCCGGTAAGGGAAGTAGTGTACCGCTACTTCCGGTCCCATCGCAACGCAATCAAAACTCATGTCTGAATCTTCTCGCCGGTGTTACTGCAGCGATCCGATGCTCTAATACTAAACATGACATCTTTACCTCAGATTTTACCATTTCCTGACACAAAAAAAATTGAGGAAAGCATGGGTGAGACTGTCCTTCTTTTGAAATAATACGCCGGAGTATGTTTGTGTGTAGTAGGCCTATGCATTTCCAATCTGAGGATGTTTACATCCCATATCTTTAACCTGCTGAAATGTTCCCTTACAAATGTGCACTCTGAATAATACATATATTTCTAACCTGCCGCAGTCCAGTGCCTGTTTCCTCATTAACAGTGTTTCGCTTACTTATCATATTTCATACCTGTTTAATTTACATTACGAAAATTAACCACGGTTTTATTATAGTAAAAATGCAGTAACCATGTTTTTTTCGTGGATTGAATACCATTTGTATTAGTTGTACTACAAATACCATGGTTAAACTACAATAACCGTGTTTTTTTTGTTTTATTTGTAGTAAAACCATGGTTAATTTTCGTGAGAGCAGTATTAAAATAGATGAATGTGCGGTAACTGCCTTAAAGAAATTTAACGATGTTAAACATTTAATTAATCTTAAACAGTAATGCGTTAACAGCGCGACAGGCATAAATGTGTGAATTACATATACAGTGAAATGATTGTCAATGAAAAATGACACAGAATAATGACTAAAATATTTAATACAAATTAATAAATATGTTCATTCTGATCTTATTCGTCAGGTCTCACACACACTTCAGCATCGCGGTCACCATTTAGACGAGCACTGACACCGTGAGGTGAAATAATCACATATGTTTACGAGCCTCGGCTTATGTTGGATTAAAAACTACAAATTCCTTTGAGTTTGGAAATTCCTGTACACAGTAATTATGAGTGCATCTCTTCTCCTGTCTCTGAAAATGTCCGGATTTTGAAATCATCCTCTGGATGCTTATTTTAAGTGACGTTTGTTCAGCTAGGTGTTAACAGCACATTGAAAATATGCATAACCAGAAGAATCGCCACACTGCTTCGACGCGCACTTCCGGTATTCAATTCCTCTGTGATAAAGGCCTATTCACACAAAATTATGTCAAAAATGTCTGTGTCAGCGAGAATCTAAGTTGTGTTCACACATGGCTTGTTCGCTTAAAACGAACCCTGGTGCGATTGCTCTGTTAGTGAGGTTCATTTGAATAAGTGTGACAGTGCCATCTGAACCCTGGTGTGCACCAAACAAGCGGACCGAGAATCCTGAAAAAGACGCGTCTCGTCCGCTTTCCAAACAAACGCTGGTGAGGTTCAAATGATATATGAACGCAATACAGACCAAAGACATGTAAACGAACCAAAAACAGGAAGATGAGACCCTAAAAAAGACAGAATGCTCACGCATTCTGCGGTGTGACGGAGGGATTCCTGCCGCTGTTTTGACTCCTTTACACATTTTATAAGCTCTTCACAAGTTCTCAGCTGGTAAAAATACTATCATATGTAGGCTATGCACATACAAGGAGCGTATTTAGCCCAGCACACAGCATTATTTTGGGTGTTCAGTAAGTTCCATCTCAAAATAGGCAATACGTCATAAAAGCCGACCAATCAGGTTGTGTACGTATCCCTATGCCTTTAGGTTCGGTATATTTTGGTTCGGTGATGCATGCCAATGTGCCAATTCCAAATGCCAATCTTAACACTGATCAGACCAGAACTACGATTTTTCACTGGTATCTAATGTTGGTGTTATTACTGCCTGTTTTTGCAAAATCAGTTTCATGGCCCGCTACATTTTCTTAAAGGGTTAGCCAAAAATGAAAATTCTGTCATTAATTACTTACCCTCATGTCATTCGACACCCGTAAGACCTTTGTTCATCTTCGGAACACAAATTAAGATATTTTTGTTGAAATCCGATGGCTCAGAAAGGCCTCCATTGGCAGCAATGACATTTCCTTTCTCAAGGTAGCGAGGAACTTTGTTTACAAGCAGAGTAAGACACGGCATATCTAAGCTGTTGAATTCTACATTGATTGTGCTTTAGGTCTTGGCGTAGTGCTCAAAATGGTGCTAAAGTGTGCATTTCCTGGATGCCCGAACGCCGGCTTTACATCATATTCTCGTGCATGCGTCGTGGTACTTCGTGAGTTCACGTCAGAGTCCTAGACGGAAGACAATAACTTGTTGAATAAATGAATTTTTTGCGCATAAAAACTATTATCGTCCCTTCATAAAATTATTGTAGAACCACTGTAGTGAGATGGACTTTTTAACGACGCCTTTAGTACCTTTTATGGGTCTTGAGAGAGGAAATGTCATTGCTGCCAATGGAGGCCTTTCTGAGCCATCGGATTTCAACAAAAATATCTTCATTTGTGTTCCGAAGATGAACAAAGGTCTTACGTGTGTCGAACGACATGAGGGTAAGTAATTAATGACAGAATTTTCATTTTTGGGTGAACTAACCCTTTAAGTCACCAGCAAGGTGTGGCAAAAAGTTAGTTTCAGGCCATGTATAGATCTGTTCCATTATTTCTGTTTCTTGAGAATCAGGTCTGCTGTACAGGATGTACAAGGACAAGAAAAATACATTACAAACAAACAATCCCAGCTCTCACCTCAGGTCAAAAGGATCCTTCAGACTGGAGCCCTTTTAGTTCTGCTGCCTACTGATTAACAAAATAAATACCCTGGATGCATCTCATTTGGACAGATTAGCACTGTAATTAAGGCGATTTGGAACAGCAAACTAAGCTTTGCTTGTTCAGTCTGAGGTGCCATAACTGATGCCAATTTCCTAAAATAAGATGCTTTTCTTTGATGCATGACTTATTTTAGTAGCGTGAATGATTGGTAGTGTATTACCTTTGAGAGACGATGTGCAACAGAGGTATATTTTTGCTCTATTATAGGGAAATAATGTTATGTGATGTTGATTGAAGTATGAAGCAGGTCAGTGTGAGTGCTCCTTGCTGTTACATGTGCATTTTAATGTTCTTATGATTTTGTTTTGGTTGCCTTGACGTCATCACTTCCCTAATTTTAGAGTGTGGTTGGTATGTTGTTGCTTGGTTACCAAGTCGTATGCTCAAGCTTCCTGTCGCCTGAAGAAACTTGAGGCGTTGGGAGAAAAATAAGGAGGCAAAACACAGCACAGAGACACACAGAGGTATAGAAAAAGAAAGCACTTAAAGTATAACAATCTCTTTAAACAAAAGACACACTAGTGCTTTTAAAGCGTTATACTGTCATTCTTATTGAAATCATTGGGCTGCCCCTGTCTCTTGTCATTGTCATCTCTTCCCCCCTCTCTCTCTCTCTCTCTCTCTCTCTCTCTCTCTTTCTCTTTCTGAAACTGTTTTTTAATTACTGTCTTCAACAATGTTAAAGCCCATAAATGCTGAATACAAACAGAGGCCTGTGTAATTAAACGGATGATTAGTTGTATCTAAGGGAAACTGTGAGGTGGGGGCTCAATTCAACTGTCACAAGTTATCAAACCGAACTCGCATGCACTTACGAACACTCCCACACTAATGCTTACATTAATATGGACACACACACACACACTTCCATCTTTCACATACACACAAAAAGATTTCATATTCGGTGGCTTTGCAAAGTAATTGGTGAAATGTATGAGCAAAGAAAGAAAGAGACAGAATGAAACACAAAAAACAAGGTTTTTACCATTTCCTCTGCCAGGCGGACAGCAGCCGTTTGCCCATTTTGTGTCTGCTTTGCGGCAGGATAATTACAGTCATCATGCCTCCATCTCTCTGTGGAAAGGATGCAGGGAAAAATAGCAATTATATAACAGCTTTAGAGAAGGCCATTGGACTGCAACCCTAAGAGACGATTTTGCTGTAAAAAGTAACTGCGGAAGCCATCCCTGGTTCATTATCAGTCAGGGGTTAGCATGTTGTGTGGTGGAAGCCCCCCATTTTGTGCGTAGGAGGATGAATTAAGGAAAATTAAAGGAAGTACGACACAGTGGGGTCTTTTGATTCCTTATTTGACCCCTTTATCTGTGTGTTAACATTTCTAAATGGTTTCTACTGTTATTATGTGTGAATGTTGAGCGCAGACCCCTGAAAGATATTAATATTTTTTTGCCTAATGTACCTTGTCTGAATCTTTTCTCATTTTCCTTGCTTGGAAGCCTTCGGTGTGTCTGGGCTTCATCAGAGATCACAGACGGAAAAGTGCTAAAAAAAGCCAAGTGATTTCCAGTCAAGTGAGCTCTTGAGTGTGAGACAATTTGTGTCAGTCTTTTGCACTTTCCCCTAGACTTCTTGAAGGGCATAATCAAAAAGTCTAAGAGTATTTTAGCTGTATCTGTGCAACTTAATCACAGACTGGTAGAACTGGTGTTCTTTTTGTGCATATTTGTTGTCATCATCATCATCGTTTTTTTATGCATATTATATTTGCTGGGGCTAGTTGTCACATGAGGAAGGTGTCAGAAGGGCTCTGTTTCAAAGGTTTTAAATCAAAAGTCAAATGTGTGTTTACTCTAGCTGGGGTTTTATATATTGGTTTCAATGAGCTTGTTTAAAATGTTTTGTATATTCTGTCATTCAGACTAAAATTTGTAATATCTGTTGGTAAATCAATAAACACAATAAAACCAGCAGCAACTTTCAGTAGTAACTTTCAGACCGCAGGGTCAACTATATAAGTACGAAGGGCTGTTTAGCTGAGAATCACAGAATCTTAAACTAAACAGCCCAATATTAGAGCTATTTGTTTGCCAGAACAGTTGTTTGATATTATAGGGTGAATTCAGGTTGATTGGGACATTTTTTGCCATTGCGACGAGTGGAAAAAGTGACCCAATCAACCTAAATTCCCCCTATAATGCAATTTGGGCACTATTTTTATGTTATTGATAAATCACCACAAAACTTAATATGACAATCACAACGAAATTGCTTTTGTAAACGTTTTGATGTTATGCTCCAGTGACTGTCAACATTTTAAAATAGTTTAAATAGTTAAACAGTATATGCACCCAATATGATTACAGGTGCAATGTAATAACCAAAGAAAAAAATACAAATAAACACACACTGGCATTTCAGTGCACCATTTCGACTAATTATCTCTCCATCAGACATTTTGTGCTCCAGTTGAAGTAATTTCAATCAGTACTTTTAGAACAAGTTCTAGATCATTTAAAGGTTAAATAAATGATACACACACTCTTTTAGCTGCCAGACCTGACCTGTGATCAGGTGGAAATGATGAGGGCATATGTAGAAGTGATCTGTCCATCTCTCTATCTATATTAAGCCTGTGTGACTACAGAATATTGAGGAGAAACATTGTGCATGTGCGACTGTTTCATCTCCATAACTAAAGAACCATGAACATATGATTTAAAAATGTGATTTTTGTTTTAGTATATGATCCTAGTTCACTATGTTCAGAAGCGGTAATGTTCCTGTTGTGCCTTTGTCTCTTGGTGAATTCCGTTGCTTCTCATTTGATTTATAGAAAAAAAATTTAATCAGACCAACATAGTAGCATCACCACTGTAAAAAGTAATACGCTATATCTACTCAATAAAACTGTGGCAGCAGATTACAAGCAATATTATTAATTAAATAAAAAAAAATAAGAATCGAGTCAAATTAATTCCTTAAATGTCAGCTCATTTAAAATGAGTAAAATTTAAACAAAATATCTGAATAACAGACAGATGTCAAAGATGAATTAAGAACTCTTATTAAGATAATCTTTTGTTGTTTTATTGCCAACATTGAAGACACCTGATGATAACAAGCAGAATCACTGAAGGAAAGAGAAACAAAAGAACTCACTTCAGCCACAGCCTTAGATGAAGACATTATTGTATTTTATTTTAATTCATATTATTTATTCTGTTCTATCTATTTACTTGTTCAGTCTGCTTAGTGTGTATTACTATGCCTGATTGTCATCTTGTGTTATTCTGTACTATTTTTGTATATTTTGTTGTATATTTACATTTCCATTGATGACACCTTTTCCCCTGTATGTTTTTAGTTAAATAAAAAAAAAAAACTCTCTTATTACTAACCTTATTACTAAACCAACTGACTTTATTTCTGTCATTCATCTACAGTTCTTTTTGAGAATTAAGAGGTTTAGATTTTGATGTTTTATTGAAAATGTTTGGTCACCATTATGGTGATCAGTGTTTGCTTTAGTTGGGCAGTTTGACTCTTGGCTTTTTATGTCAGTTTGTGTTTTTTGTAACGGTGTTTGCTAAAACACATAATTTTGTTGCAAAGATAAGACATTTTTAGGTATTGGGAATTGTAATGCGAATGTATGAATCACTTAAAACCACTGCAAACTTTCGGTCAAGAGAGTTTCCATTTATCTTTTCTGTTTTATGTTTGGTTTTACAGCCAAAAGTGACACTGTCACCTTTTTGTTGATTTTTATATCTCTATAATTCACTGATCGTTCTAGCTGTAATGTTATTTAATCGACAGGATGACTGACTGCTGTCAGATTTGATCACACTGCTGGAAAAGAACCTGCGGGAGAATAGCACATTCACACACACGATTTTGGTGTATTTTAGTGCATTTTAGAATTATAAGTATAGATGATTTAATTGAAATAAACACTCAAGTAGGATATATGAACACAGTTTTTCTTAAGATTACTCATGGTGTATTGTATGGTCATACAATGTGGTTATGTACTGTTTATGTCCGGTGCCCTGCTGGGACACAGTGTATTGTTTAATAAAAATTTCTGAGATATTAATATATATTAATACCAAAGAAGAGACCACATCTCCCTTTAAACACCCACATGCAATATCTCAAGCCAGTGACTATTTCTCAGACATATATATAAGTCTGTACTGACACACTGACTCACTTGTAGATCATACACACACACACATATATACTCGTATACCTGTTTGTCTGCTTTTTTAATTTGGATTTTTCTGTCTCACTGCTGATACGGCGGCATTAATGTGATGTTTTTTCACCATCTGATAAAAATAAAGTCACTTTGTTAATGTGTAGGAGGCCCTTTGAGGAAATGGGGATAAACTCTTTTTAAGTTAATTAGCAGTCTCGAAAGACCAGATGAGAGAAGTAAAGTCCTGATAGAGCTGTGGATCTGCCAGTCTGAATCAAAAGACTTTTAAAGAAACAACAGTTTTAGATTGGTAAAAGCATCCTGAAATAGTCGTTCTCTGATCTTATTGTACCATTCAGGGAGGGATTTTATCTCCCTTACTCTTTCTCTTCACCTTTACCAACACCTTGCACCTTAAGTAAGGCTGAGGGTAATGTGTGTGTGGGCGTTGTGCGTCTGGAATCGGATATCTATCCATAGGAAAAATTGCCTCTAATCGTTTCATTGAATGCGTTCGTGGTGAAAGGCAGTAATTGGTTGGGGGGGTTGATGAGTAAGCCTTGCTTAAAATGGGCTCGAAGACGATAGTACCCCACAAGGCCCTTGCAAATCAATAATATGGAGGTTAGCAGGATGTTTAAAAGCTGGAATTTACAGACATCTCCCCCTGCTGTGGGGGTGACTGTCTGACATGTCTGGGGTACCCATAACATTTTCTGTAATGGTTATGAGATGAAAAATATCAGTGTTACACTTCGAAGCAAAAGGTCAAAACATTAAAAACTTGTAGATTAAAACTCATTTTCTATGAATAACTTAATCTGTCTGACTGTATCAGATATTAAATTGCAATATTTTTAATCTTCTATATCATATATCATCTATTATCATCAAGTTACTGTTTTGTGATTGTGTGATATGCATTCTGAATTCAGTGGCTAATTTATTCTAAATCCACTGTTTGTGTTTGCATGTATTTGCATGTATTTGTGTTTGTTTTGTATTAATAAATGCACATGACAGCACTGTGTGCAACCTAATCATATTAAGATTCAATTCCATTGAGTCAAGCAGCAGAGAAAACAACACTCTTCAAATGAATTCAGATGGGCTGCTCATGCTGGCTATACTGCTATGACACAAAGCTGGCCATTCCTTTTATTGAATTAGATAAATCCCAGATATATGGTAAAGATCTTTATTATTAGGTTATTCAAGTCCTGTCCAGTGATGTTCTCTATCTGATGGACATTCGGAACCTGACCTTTCTGACTCACTGCAGGTACAACATCACTTGCACCACAAAAGCTTAAGTCAGAACTACTGTCACAGTGAATCACAGGCTTTACTGGACTCAGCTAAATTATTTAATGCGTGACACAGTATGTGAACTCAGTTAAGCCCACAGCCCAGAAAGAGAAAAGCAGAAACTGCTCTCTAAAAATATGTCAGAAAAAAACTGTTAAACTCATAGCATTTAATTATGGACTAAAAATGAAAATATTGCTTAAATTGTTCTTTTTACTTTCCTCTCTTTCATTTACATCTTTGTGATTCACCTGCTGCTTCTTATAAGTTGGCAAGCAAAATATGGAGTATACTGCCCCCTTGAGGGCTACAGGAAAACAAGAAAAATCTACATTTTAAAATAAAGAAGCCGGAGAAAGAAACATTACTGAAAATATTTTATAATAATATTTTTTCAGACACCAGATTTAAGCACCAGGGTTAAGTCTAGTCTCTGACTAAAATGCATGTTTGAGCTGTTTTAACTGAAGGCAAGTTGCACTGACATATCTTCAGTTAAGTCACTGCCATATTAAAGCTGGGACCAAGATGGGTCTTGCGCATGTTGCCCAGTTGGGGCCAACCTGTTGGCAAGTGCAATTCTGCATGAAATCCATGTGGGCAGTTGGTATGGGGCCATTATGGAACCCACAGACAATCTTATATAGGGCCCAGTTTTTCAGCCCATTTCATACCCTGTGACCCTGCATCACAAAACCAGTCATGAGTCGCACGGGTATATTTGTGGCAATAGCCAACAATACATTGTATGAGTCAAAATTATAGATTTTTCTTTTATGCCAAAAATCATTAGGATATTAAGTAAAGATCATGTTCCATGAAGATATTTCCTACCTTAAATATATCAAAAATGTATTATTATTAGTAGTAATATGCATTGCTAAGGACTTCATTTGGACAACTTTAAAGGCGATTTTCTCAATATTTATACTTTTTTGCACCCTCAGATTCCAGATTGTCAAATAGTTGTATCTCGGCCAAATATATCCTAACAAACCATAGATCAATGGAAAGCTTATTTATTAAGCTATCAGTGTTAATTAATTAAGCTACAATACTATTAATTATCAATTAAAAAAAACTGACCCTTATGACTGGTTTTGTGGTCCCCGCATACATGTGTTGGCTGGGTTGTTTTGTATCAAGAGACACACCAGTAATGTTTTTTTATAAAAAGCACATTTATAAAAGCTACTTAAATGTCCTAATTGAACTAAGGCCTAATCCTGACTTAATCTAAGCCCTGTCTGTGAAACCAGGCCTATATGTTTTACATAGTATTTACTTGGGATAATATGTAATTGATAATTAGATTTATATACACTTTTATTATTTTGTGTCTTTATTGGATTTTTTTTATGTGCCCTTTAACATTATAAATAAATTTCAAACATGATGATATAACTTTTTTTTTTTTAAATGTTTTACAATAGAAAAATGTAAGAGAAAGGTTATGCAATTGTTAAAGACAGTGTTATTTTAGTATCCTTGGTTTACTATTATAGTTTTTTTTTTTTTTTTTTTTTTTAAGATTTTGAATTAGATTTTTTTTAATGTTCTGTTTACATTTCATTTTAGTTAAAGTTTTAGTAATTTTGTTATGTTTTGTTCTTTTTTATTCGTTTTTGTTTTCAAATATATAGTCTATATAGTTTTATTAAGTTTTAGTTTATTTAGTTTTAGTAATTTCAGTACTTTTGCGTAAACTAAATGACAATGAGAAATGTTGCCTTGGCAAATAGCTTAAATAAGTTTTTTATATTTTAATTCCATTAATGTTTATTTTATTTCAATTCATGAATTTTTTATGCTTTACATTTAGTTAAAGCTGCAGTCCGTAACTTTTTTTTGGTTAAAAGTTATCCAAAATAAATTTTTGAGCAAGTACACAAGCCAGGATTCAAAACTATCTCCTTACCATAGCCCCATTCACAACGGAAAGTATGGTGGATTTCCGCGGGAAATGCAAGCATGTCTTTGCGTCATTACGTCAAGGCTGAATCCGAAACCGCCCCCTATACCCTTAAACAGGGCACTATTTGAGGGGACAGCCATTTGTAGTGGTGTGCGTTATTTAGTGCACTCATTCTATCCCACATTGCACCGCAATAACGAGTGTAGAGCCGATGTACACACAGCGGCTGTCCGAATCCACTCCTTCAAGTGAACTGTATTAGTGGACTAAAGTAGGGAATAGTGATTGAGGGTTTAGGGGCGATTTCGGATTCAGCCAAAGAGTCCAGTTAGTAGTAGCCTAGTAACGCACGCGAGGAGCATGTTCTTCAGATCATTTATAGCCTTTTCTCACAGCAGCTGGAGTAATTATACTTATCATTTTGATGGCAGATTGTAATCCAGAAAGTCCCAAATGACATCATCAGTGACAACTGGAGATTTACCTGTAGTCAAAAGCAAAAGATTAGACTGTAAAGAAATTAAAACATCGACAGGTAACGCTAATAAACACTAAATACACGTAGTCACGCAATGCTAATGTTGTTAACATTAACAATTTGAGAACAAAGTATAACAATAACAATAATTTGGACGGTTTGGTGTTATACAAGCGATCGTTAGGTATCGGTAATCACCGTTGGTAGCGCGATTTATTGTAATTTTTTGTTCCTTACGTAGAATCTGTGATTGTGAAGTACAGTATCCACACCGGTGCGGTGACTGACAGCAAGCCGCACATACTCCTCAAAACATTAGATTCATCCGCGCCGATGCACAACTCACGTACAGATGATAACTCCGCAAATAACTGCAATTGCAGGTTTCAAACAGAGATGGCGACACAGAGGCAACATTTACGGACTGCAGCTTTAACGATAATAGCCCTTTGTGCTGAAGACATATTTTATGTTAACAGAGCAGGACTGTGACCCAGTAACCTCTCAGTTAGAGGTCAAATGTCACAATGGAACAATTCATCCCTGTTTGGGAGAAGATTTCACATTCAGAATCACCTGTCTCTAACCTCAGTGCGAAGGAATCTTCTCTAAAGTCATCATTTTTCAATTGAGTAGTTACCTGTCCAAAACTGCAGAATTAACTACTGCCACAAACGTCATCAGGTTGGGCTGTTTGTCTGCCTCATGTAGCCTATGCCTAATAGAGATAATCCCTTAAATGTTCATATTTGAACGTTTTGGATTAATAGCAGTGCTCTTTTACAGGCCTATAGACTAGCCCACAGTTATGTCACCAAACTGTCAGTCAATGGCTTTTGTAATGCTCATTTGCTGTCATTGCTGCAGCGGATGTCTCGCCTCCTCGTGAATTAACAAAAGCTTTAAGAGGGTATCCCAGCATCGCCTGGCTGTCTCCCGGGG
The DNA here is from genome assembly GCA_039654625.1 of Rhinogobio ventralis. Taxonomy (NCBI): domain Eukaryota; kingdom Metazoa; phylum Chordata; class Actinopteri; order Cypriniformes; family Gobionidae; genus Rhinogobio; species Rhinogobio ventralis. The sequence goes on from CM077204.1 coordinate 19,855,365, forward strand.
AAACGTCCCTGGTAAACAAGAGCGAATCTCCGCGCAACCGGGCGGCAGCAGCAGCAGCCCTCGTGTCGTGTTGTGATTGCTGCAACTGGCATGCGCGACACGTCCATCCACCTCAGAGCAAGACAGAGCGAAAAGAAAATATTTTACATTGAGTCACCGTTTTAAGTCAAGTGGCTAAATAGGTAAAATTTACTTTACAGTGGTTTAAAATATACATTTGTGTTTGATTGACGAGCTCAAGGGCTGTGAGCGATGGATAGAAAGGGAAACAAGCGGCGCGCCACTTCGGCTGGGTACCGTTTACCGGATCGACCCAATGGTCCTCTCGCATCTCAGTCCTCGGTCTCAGTGTTCAGGCATTCAGCGGGCAGGACACGAAACACCGGTGAGACACCGGCGCAAGACGATGATACCCGAGATCCCGTAAAGCAAGACCAGGTTTGGAAAGAGTTTGTGCGCGCGGAGAGAACCGGTATAAAAGAATGGTAAGAAAGAGAATTTAATTCACTTTCACTGGAGTTGCCTGTTTGTTACTCACTTTCCCTGGAGTTACGTTACTAATCTTTTCTTTCCCCTCTTAAATGTGCCATTGTTTGACCCGTTATTTGATACGGGATGGATTGTGGTTGACCAGGCGCCCCCTGGACGGTGTGCGTTACGGTTACTCATACTCTTTACCAACTAAATATACAGCCGTGGTTACTGTACACAGAAACACCATCATATAATAAAAAGATGACGTTTCCGTTTATATATAATTCATTGAGAATATCGAGTGGTAAATGCTTTATGGTTGTTTTATAACAGGGAGAAGAACTGGAGTTTCCTGATGAACTTTGACCAGCTGGTAAGAAACCCTCTTATCAGTTTGGCAATAACCCAGATCTGCTGCTGCACTCAAAAAATGTTAAGGCTTTTAAAAAAAAAATATATATATATATATATATATATATATATATATATATATATATATATATATATATATATATATATATATATTTTAAGATTTACGCATTTCAATTAGGCTAATAGTAAAATTCCATCAAATTGAATTGAATAATTGAAAAATCCTTAATCAGTTATTCAATTAAAATATGTAAGGATTATTCAATTGAATTATATGGAATTGTACTATATATGTTAAGGGATATGCGTAAATCTTTAAAAAAAGGCTACATTTTTTGAGTGTGATCAGTTTTCGTAGAATATTGTTAAAATGTAGGCTAAATATAATTTACACTAGTTTTCAAAAGTTTGGAGTCAGTAAGATTTTTTTTAAAAATAGATTAATAGGCTACTTTCATTCAGAAAGAATGCATTAAATCGAACTAAAGTGACAGTAGAAACATTTATGTCACAGAAGATCTATTTCAAAACTTTTTATTCATCAAAAAATCCTGGAAAATTGTATCACTTTTTCCACAAAAATATTATGCAGCACAATGTTTTCAACATTAATAAAAAATGTTTCTTGAGCACAGAATCACCACAGAACTGTTTGTATGGTATTTTAGCTAAATTAAAAAAATCTTACTGACCTAAAATTTTTGAACAGTATAATTTATAATGAAATAGTATTAAAATGATTTGCATCTCTTGGTTGATAAAGTTATTGCACTTTCTAATAAATTGTTTTTTTCCCTTGTGGATTAGTTCAGGGTCTTGGCGCTTTTGTGTTTATTTTCTGTAATAATGAACTCAGAAAATGAGTGACAGCTGGATTCAAATGAAGGTATTTTATTAACAAAAAATAAACAAACAAATCAAACAAGAAATAACATAAAAGTCCAGTCTCCACACAAGACCACAGGCTGGGATCATGACGAATATAAAAAGCTATTTTATTTTACATGAAGCAGGTCATACTTCATGTTCATGTGACTAGCCATATGCAATTCATGGTTACTGATAAACTTTACAAAGCATTTAATACACTCACCTAAAGGATTATTAGGAACACCTGTTCAATTTCTCATTAATGCAATTATCTAATCAACCAATCACATGGCAGTTGCTTCAATGCATTTAGGGGTGTGGTCCTGGTCAAGACAATCTCCTGAACTCCAAACTGAATGTCAGAATGGGAAAGAAAGGTGATTTAAGCAATTTTGAGCGTGGCATGGTTGTTGGTGCCAGACGGGCCGGTCTGAGTATTTCACAATCTGCTCAGTTACTGGGATTTTCACGCACAACCATTTCTAGAGTTTACAAAGAATGGTGTGAAAAGGGAAAAACATCCAGTATGCGGCAGTCCTGTGGGCGAAAATGCCTTGTTGATGCTAGAGGTCAGAGGAGAATGGGCCGACTGATTCAAGCTGATAGAAGAGCAACTTTGACTGAAATAACCACTCGTTACATCCGAGGTATGCAGCAAAGCATTTGTGAAGCCACAACACGCACAACCTTGAGGCGGATGGGCTACAACAGCAGAAGACCCCACCGGGTACCACTCATCTCCACTACAAATAGGAAAAAGAGGCTACAATTTGCACGAGCTCACCAAAATTGGACAGTTGAAGACTGGAAAAATGTTGCCTGGTCTGATGAGTCTCGATTTCTGTTGAGACATTCAGATGGTAGAGTCAGAATTTGGCGTAAACAGAATGAGAACATGGATCCATCATGCCTTGTTACCACTGTGCAGGCTGGTGGTGGTGGTGTAATGGTGTGGGGGATGTTTTCTTGGCACACTTTAGGCCCCTTAGTGCCAATTGGGCATCGTTTAAATGCCACGGCCTACCTGAGCATTGTTTCTGACCCTTTCCATCCCTTTATGACCACCATATACCCATCCTCTGATGGCTACTTGCAGCAGGATAATGCACCATGTCACAAAGCTCGAATCATTTCAAATTGGTTTCTTGAACATGACAATGAGTTCACTGTAGTAAAATGGCCCCCACAGTCACCAGATCTCAACCCAATAGAGCATCTTTGGGATGTGGTGGAACGGGAGCTTCGTGCCCTGGATGTTTTCAGCACCTTGTTAAATCAATGCCACGTAGAATTAAGGCAGTTCTGAAGGCGAAAGGGGGTCAAACACAGTATTAGTATGGTGTTCCTAATAATCCTTTAGGTGAGTGTATATTGTATATTAAATATATGATTTTTATTGAAGCTATCATTTATCTTTATTCAGTTTCATGATGGAGTACATAAAGCTGCATTATTAAGTCTAAATGTTGTTCTTGTTAATTTAGTTGTATTACCCTTGCCATTCTCACAGGGACATCCGCGTACAGAAACTCCTCTCCCCAGCTCTGTGTCTTTATATTCAGATAGAGTCCCAAACACCAGTAACCAAATGTTCGGCAATGGCCTGTACACTGAGTTGGGCAAAGAGATGATTCGCCTGGACAACCTGCTAATCTTGACAGCGAACCACCGCAAGACCAAAAGGAATCCAGAGATGCATCCCTGCTGAAGTTTAACAGGCACAGGATGTGTTAAAAATGCTCTCTAGTGTATTAGCAGAGATTTGCTCCCTTCTCTTGTCATGCTTTTATCTAGACAGACTCAAGGGTGTTCAGTGGGTAACAGTTTGTTTTTTGGATGTATTTTTTTTCTCTGGACAGCGCAAATCCCAGCTGCCAACATGTGTATGTGTGTCTTTGCTGTATGGTTTGGCATTTTGTGTTGACGTTAATATGCATCTCTTAGAGTTCTGTAATATGCTGGTGGAGGCAGTAAAGATGATCCTATATTTAGAATAGACTGTTTGCATATTAATTTTTAGGTGAACACAGGTACTCTTCAGCGTACAAATGCAAATTAGTTACAGATTTGGATTAAAACTATTTTATCAGAGATCTCTGGTATATTTTTCTGTTCTTGTACATTGAAAGGGTTAGAGTTAGTTTTGTTTGCATCTCAAGAGAAACGAGGCATTAGATGTGTTCTTCATAGTTAAGTTTACATAATCAGCCAATTGAGACATTTTATCCATGAAACATTAGGAGTAATAGAACTGGAATATTTTGCCAAGAACTAGGCCTACTACATTTATAATGTTTTTTTAATATATATATCTAAAGATTGCCAAATTATATTCCAATAAAGATTTTCTCCTTTTAAACAGGTACATGTGCCTTCTTTTTGGCTCTGAATGTGTGATAACAGTCATTCATATAATTTCCTTTTTTTTTCTGGAGGGTGGAAATGGGATTGGGAAATGACACAAGCAAGATCACTGTGGTGTCAAACAGTTTGAACTTTTCTTTTTCCTAGTAGTTTGATGTGTACTAATAATTGTAACTGAGTTGAAATTTGAGGGAGGTTAGGAATGCAAAAAAAGAGGGTCAGTTTAATTATGCTTGTGAGAAAAATACATTCAGGTAATATTAGTACTGCCAGGTTATTTCTTATGTAGCCTATGTGCCATTAGAGATAAAACGCACCCTCTAGTGGAAGAATTTGCCCTCTTAAACAATATCAACAAGTGAACATTTACTTCAGAATGTAGTTGCACCGACAAGAGGTCGCTGTTACACTCTTTCAGTGGGGAGTTTCTTTGCTTCTGCACTGTGCTACTTCAAAATTATACAATTTAATTTTAGACAAAATTTATGAAGGACTGTACCATTTTTCTGGAAGATGGTTATTTATGAACAACCCATTTTATGAATAAACCAATAGGCCATTAATGGTCCATAATGGAGACCAACATTGCATGTTAATTTAATTTGAAAACAGAAATCATATAGGCCATATATGCTCATCCTTATATTCACTGAATAAGTACATTTTAATGTAATAAAAATAATTAACTATAATATCAGTTTACAGGCCTGCATCACTCTGCAGCAACATGATTCATTGTGAGTTTCAGCATCATGTGTTGTCATCTCACATTTTGTAGGCCTTTGGATGAATATTTGAATGCTATCCAGATCTGAATTCTGACTTGTGATGCAGCTTGAATCATAATGGCACCCTGTTCGTTTGTTGGCCAGAGGAGAACTGACTGAGCCTGGTTTCTCACAAGGTTTTTTTCTCCATTCTGTCACCTGATGGAGTTTGGGTTCCTTGCCACTGTCCCCTCTGGCTTGCTTAGCTCAGCCACAGCAAATCTTGGGGTGGCACCAAAAGAAAAAAGAAAAAAAAATGCAATTGTTTACTTTTGTTTCTGGTTAATGTAACAATATCTATCTATCTATCTATCTGGGATGTGACGGTGAGGAAATTTTCCCACCGGTTAATCGACGTGTGACAACACCGGTAGGCTTTTAAAACGCTAATTCATAATGGCATTCATAATGGTGCGGAGCAAAGCGAGTGTTTTCAATTAATTTTTCAATTAATTCAATGAAGCTTCCATAGGAATGTACTGAAAATGTGCCAGTGGACACGCACCGTGAATGAATGACAGCGCGGCCATGAGCATTTTTCTTTCAGTTTAGAATTAGCTACAATTCGGGGAAAAGTCTAAAAATCTATCTATCTATCTATCTATCTATCTATCTATCCAGGGTTTGAAATTAACTTTTTTTGCTCACCAGCCACTGTGGCTAGTGGTTTTCCAGCCACTCAGCATTTTCACTGGCCACAATCTATTCTATTCTATGTAATGTAGGCTATAACATGACAGGTCATCAAATAGTTCTGATAAGGTTGTGTGTAAAGATCCTTAATCTAGACAGAGAAACACTAACAGATGTTTGTCTGAAAAACATATTCTCATCAGTGTTCTATCAGCTATGACAGATCAATCTATGATTTAAATCTAGAATACTTTGTGTATGGGCCCATACAGTAGCCTATAGTGAAATAGCCTACATATCCATATTTTCATGTGATTTGACAGTTTATATTATTAAATATCAAAAATCTAAAAGATGTGCATCATACCTGACATTTCGATTAGCACTTTACAGTTGGTTCTCTTCAAATGCTATTGAAGTTAGAAACGTGTATACCAATGTGGTATGTAACTTTAGAGACTTCTTCAGTCAATCACTGTATGATGAATGAATCTCATATAGGCCTACATCGCACGCACATCTCTGCTTTGTTGTTTAAGATGAGAATGCAGATTTTAGTGAGGGAAAGCGCGTACTGAACAAAACTCCGGCATTTCAGCAATGACTAATCTGAAGGCCTCTGTGTTTATTAGATTATTATGCATTCATTAGCTCTGAATGTAATGTCTAATAATCGATTCTGCACAACAGTGTCGGGTGTGATTGACCAAAGTAGCCAAAGTGCCGCCAATGTTAAGCCATGGTTACAGTGGGTGCTTCATTTTATTTTTTCACTTCTTTAACTATTGTGAATTTACATTATGCATTCAAATTAACAGTACCCAATGCAAAATCATGCTAGGGGTGGCCACAGGCGTGGACAGAGTTTATACGGGCGCCCCTGAGCTGGGGACACTTAATATTCAATTATACTGTAAAGTTATAAGAGAACTGAACTGAGCTGGACGAAATGAGCTAATTTGATAGGCTAATTGAGGATCTTTACAACAGAACTGAATCAACACTGAACTGACTTCAGCTGAACAACAGTCAAAATGCATCATTTTCCTGTTATCACTGTAAAGCTGCTTTAAAACAATCTGTAGGCCTATTGTAAAGCGCTTTATAAATAAAGGTGACTTGGCTTGACTTTTTGGGAAACGCAACCCAGTTCAGTCAACTCACGATGATAACAGCCTAAACTTTATTCATAAACATTGTTTTTAGAAATTATGTTGAGCAAAACAATGCGAATGATCTTCTGTGATAGGTGGTGGGTGTGAAAATGACATCTGCCGGAGGATATTTACATTCTCCCGTGTGCTGCTTCGTGGGCGAAACAGAGAGAATAGGGGCTTATGGGTAAAGAAGACTGCTGTTATCGTCGACGTTGGTGATGGATTCATTTAAACGGATCGGCTCTTTTGAACAACTCATTCCAAAGAATCGTTTACAACGATTCAGCAATTCTTTCACGTCATGACACAATTTCACTATCACGTGGTCCTTGATATGCTAGCATGACATATTGAATACTGTAAAAACCTTTATATAAAGCTATATTTTGCTGTTTACGTTTTAACTTAGCAATTTAGAACTTAAAATAATTAAATAGTCGCTAATTTGAGAACCGCTCATGCGACTCGTTCGGACTCTTCTTGTGAGCCGGATCAAATGATTCATTAAAAGATCCGAGTCAAAAGAACGATTCGCTCACGCATCGGACATCGCTAGCTGATGCCAGAAAAACGAACTCGAGGCTCGAGCTACCTGCTGGAATACCGAGGAACTGATCCGCGGAACTGGCGCGAGCGACCTAATCCACTAACGACATGCGGAGACCACTTTAGGAAAGCGCTCGCGAGTAACTTAAAATAATTAACTTTATCAGAAATATAATACACACTGGTTCCGTTTCACGTCGCAGTTAAGTGTGTTGTAGGAATGCGTTGGAGTTTGTTGTCTGGTCGACTCCAACAGATGCTCGCCTTTGAACAACAGCAGCGTTGTTTATGAACTGGGGAAGATTTGAAGTCAGGCTCAGCCAGTCCGGAGCGCCTGGGAGAGGGGGAGAGGAGACGAGGGGAGGGAGGAGAGAGGCGGGGAGGAAGAGGAGAGGGGCGCCCAGAAAACGCCCTGCTGCTGAATCCTCTCAAAATTAAAACTTTATCGCGCCATTGACGGTACGCTCCCATGAAAGGATGGGAAGTTTGATCCCGCTCACTTGTTTAAAGTAACTACTTGATAGATACATTTTTAGAGGAAGTTTGGAAAACCTCAGTTGTTCCCATTGGATTATTTTTTTCTTGCTTTATTCTGGACAAGCCCGGGGTACTTTTTGGAGGGCGGCGAGTCAGAGGCTGTCTAGGCCCGCTGCTCGACAACTTGAAAGAAGATCTTCTATCTTTAATGTGAACCAGAAAAGTTGTGCAGATCGCTGTTCATTGCTCATACTGGCGCCAGGACAAGGTAAAAATGTCGCTAGGAGCGGAGAGAAGGATGGAAAACCGGCTGAGACAACTGGAAGCCATGATCAAAGAGCCGCGGTCTGCGATCAACTTGGAAAGTTTGCTGGTAAGTTCACCGTCATTTTTCATGAATGTTTAATGCGCCTCGAAGATCCGTTGCTTAGTGACACGAGGGGGAAAAGAAATAGCAAGCGAACAACTTAACCGCGATGGTGCATTGCAGAAATGAACGTGTATTGAACGTTACAATGAACAGTGAGGAAGCTCAGAGTGCACGTTGATGTCTCTTTTAATATGCTCGGCATTTGTACACAAACATCGCCCCCACTTCCTACTTTCCTTGTCAACAACTTGCGGGTAACCTCAAGTCCCAAACTCTGCGTATAAAACTATTCTCATGCACACTTGCCATATTTGAATAACTCTGCTGCGTCAAGTTCTGAGTTCATCTGTTGCCTCTGTCCAAATATAGTAATATTGTTGGCCTGCAACATGACAATTTCGTAATTCCCCCTTCCTGCTGTTGAAGGGTTGTTTGGTTCTGGAAGTGGACTCTGCTATTAACTGGCCTGCAGGTGAAGGCATTGGACACATATTTCTGAGAGCAGGAATATTCACAGGTTGATCTAATCTTTCCAAATAGAATGGCTTTTTTTGTTAACTGATAGAAGATGCCCGTTCGTTTTGTGTGTGTTTGTGGGCACATGTACAGCTCAACTAAACGTCAGAACAGTTTGTGCCAAGTGAGCCTGTCAATCGGTTTATTTCTGACTTAGCTATTGCCTCCTTTTGGGGGCATCATACAGAAAAGTACTTTTACATTACAAAATAACTATACATGTACTGCAAATAAAAATGATTCAAAAGAGTTTCTTTATTTGCAAACAATAGAAGTCAAGTGTAATGCTTAACAGATACAGTTTTCAATGACTGACACTGGGGCGATATTTATGTGATATAGGGTAATACAATTTAATTAGATTTGTATGCAGTATTTGCACTACCATTCTAAAGTCTATCTATCTATCTAGAAATTAATACTTCTATTCAGCAAGGACATTACATTGATCAAAGTGACAGTAAAGACATCTATAAGTAGCAGAAGATTTATATTTCAAATAAATGGTCTTTTGAACTTTCTATTCATCAAACTTTTTCCAGGATTTTTTATCACAGTTAACACAAAAATATTAAGCAGCACAACTTTTTCAAATTTGATAATAAGAAATGTTACTTGAGCAGCAAATCATATTATATTATATATTAGAATTATTTCTGAAGGATCATCATGTGACACTGAAGACTAATGATACTGAAAATACAGCTTTGCCATAAATTACATTTTAAAATATATTAAAATAGAAAACATTTTAAATGTAAATAATATTTCACAGTATTATTGTTTTACTGCATTTTTGGTCAAATAAATGCAGCCTCGGTAAGCATTAGAGACTTTAAAAAAATTGGACCAACAGATAGTGTTAGGCTTGAGATGCATAAACTAAACTATTCATGATTTGATAGCACAGCTGTGTTCACTGTTCAGGGAAACCAACCTACTTATGGCTTACTTATTATTTTGGATAAGAGAAAATATTTGCATGCATAAAAGAAAGTATTTTACCATTAAAAAATTATTAAATTAGCTTTAGGCATATGTATGTGTGTTTGAACATCATAGCAGATGCAAGTTGGTGTAAAACTTGCTGCTCATAGTAAGTGAAGTGATTCATATGAGGCAGTCAGGGAGGCTGATCTTTTGGTACTGGATGTTCTTGCATGTGTAAACTGTATGTAAAATGGCATGTCAGATCTGTTTGACTGATTAAAGTTAATCTGGTCCAAAACCAAACAATACCCAGCAGATGCTTGATGAAGCATGATTTGACTCACTGTATCTGGGCCAGAGTTTGGTCTAAACTCTGAGAAGCTGTCTGAGAGAAAGATATGGGTCATCTTTTCGGAGGGAATCGGTGTGTGTTTATCAGGGAGGTGTGTGTGTGAGTGTTGGTGACAGAGTTTCTCCACAGCTGAAGAATGTGTGCATTTCCTGAGGAGGAGATGAGCAGAGGAGAAGTGGGAAGCAGTGAGTGGGAGTGAACAGGCCTCACTCTCTTTCTCTCTTTCTGTCTTTCTCTCTGCCATTTATAGCACAAGTCCCTCTCTGGTTTAGCTCAGGGCAGGAGATAGTTCTGTGTGAGAGTGTTTGGCTGTAACGAGATGATTCTAGAAAACAAATCGCACAGATATTTTTGTTTCTTCTTTCTCTATTTTTTGCTCCCACCCCTCATGAACTCTTTAACTTGTCATTATTTCTAGCTCAAGCTGATTACTGTCAGTTATCTAGCATAATGCGATTTGTTTCAGGCCTTTAAAATGAGCATTTCAGCCTGAGATTAAACCCGCTTGGTCAAGTGCCAAGTGAATCCATCAGTAATTTTCCAGATATTTTTTCCAAAGGCACTTGTCCATATTTATGGTGTAATCTAGGTATGCATCGATCAGTTGGCCGCAGATTGGTTTTGGCCAATAATCATGTTCTATGACTCGATCGGTGATAACTAAATTTGGCCGATCTCACAAACCGATCCCTATTTCATGACGTAATTTCGTGAAAAAAAGCTGCCGACATCCATGTAAACAGTATACAGATGAGGCTTTTGAGCCACGTTCTGCTTTGTAACTTCACTAAACATTAGTAAGCCATAGTAAATGTGGAGAATTTGATGTTTCCCCATTCAGAGTTATAGGAGCTGTACTTGCCTGACTGAAATAGCTGCTCGAGATGCGTTTCAAAGATGGCCGCAGAGTGAAATGACTTGCCTTAAAGGGGACATGAAAATCAGACTTTTTCCGTGTTTAAGTGCTATAATCGGGTCCCCGGTGTATCTACCAACCTAGAAAACATGAAAAAGGACAACCCAGTATCTTTGTTTTGGTAAGCCTTTCTCTACAAGCGCATGAAAAAACGAGCCACTCTGATTTCTTTCCTCTTACGACTTAGGAAGGGGAATTAGAATTAGATTAGGATCTTATTATAATATTACCGCCCCTTAATCTGTGCGTTTCCACCCACGGCGAACGGTGAACGAGACCTTTGTGTGTTTTTGACAGTTTAAACAACAAAAAATGCGAAAGAGAAGTTACTCACGAGACTTGGCGTCTGACAGCCAGTTGTCTGTGTGCTTCAGATAAGTGCGCTCAGAAAACAATCCATTAGAAGTTTAAACTAATATAGCTTTAAAACATGTGGAAATAATAAACTTTAATAATGAAAGAAGAACTATGCTATCCATGAGAGTGATCGCGATATAGATAATTAAAACCAAGCAGTTGTTAGTATTTGGCAGAGAATCCGGTTGAGGCAAAAACTGAAAAAGTGAAGAGGGGTTGTCACGCAGCAGCTCATTTGCATTTAAAGGCACATGCACGAAAACAGCCTGTTCTTGACTGTAGTCAGAAATGGGTATTTACAACATGGATTTATATATGATATGTGAGGTATTTTAAGCTGAAACTTCACAGACACATTCTGAGGACACCTAAGACTTAAATTACATCTTGTAAAAATGGGCATAATAGGTTCCCTTTAAAGGCGCTGCGTCCTAAATCGAATACTTCCCTTTCCCTACTATATAGTATGCAAAAAACTGTACGCCAACAGTAGTATATCCGAAATACAGGTCCGAATACATAGTAATCGAAAAACAGTAGGCGAAAAGTCCTCAATGACTTACTACTTCTGGCGAGACACTGAAGTGCGCATTCGATGGACACTTTACTATCCCATGAGGCCACGGGAGAGGATTTATGAATGGAAGTGAAGTGACGCAACTGACATTGGTAGGTCACATGATAAGGAAAACATGGCAGATGTAGTATGTCCAGATTACATTCATACTACGCACATTCATACTTTATAGAATGTATTGTGAAGTAAGTTCAAATTCAAATGTAGTACCTACTCATACAGTACGCAATTTCGGACACAAAGAGGGACTTTATAGCGCAGCGTAGTTTGAAATCAAGCATATAAACTAGGGCTGCAACTATTTTTTTTTAAATCGATTAACTATCGATTATTTATTGTTTTTTTTTCAGATTAATTACGCTGCCGTCTCACCGTTTGACGTAAGAGAGCCGTGGGATGTTTTCTTTATATGCTCCTGCATAGAAGTTGTGCTGCTGTAGGCCTATGCCAATTCGGTTTACAGAGTGTGCAGAGCACCATTTTATTCAGCTGACGCGCGAACTGCCGCAAATGAAACTTAAGTGTTCAGCGTCGCATCCTGAAGCTCAACACACAGTTTTCTTTAATTAGATTAATAAATCATTAATGATTTATCTCTCATGCACCCGCAATTTTTGGAATGTTGTTTTGTATTACTTTACCCACCCGACCTGTGGATTATCCACAGCGTCCTTGGATATAACCGCGATCTGCGCATCACTACTCCTTACACATAAAATGTCTTGGCACATTTTTCTGCAACATGACTGTGTGTAGTTAAATGGACTAAACGAAGCCTCAACTAAACAAATGAGTTTTTGTATTCGAGTAACTCAAGTTCAGCCCTACCGAGAGCGCTCTACAAGATATTTTTGATTATACCATCTGGATGCTTAATTTATCAGGTGAATGTACGTTTTAAACAGCTTATTGTAGCCTACATGCAAGTTAATCGCTTTAAACTGCAATTCATCGACTGGCCGCTAGGGACAGGCTCCAAAAGGGAGCAGAATCTCATTGAGCCCCATGTTAAAATGCCAAACTTTACAGCAGAAAAAAAAACATGTTTATAGCCTGGTGCAAATTGTGGTTTTGGTCTATATATCAAATTTTGCCCTTCATGACAACTGTGAGGGGGGTGAATTTTTTTATAAAATCTGCATAATTAAGGACGTGGCCACTTTGAGTGACAGGTGGATTGTCGTTTGTCTGCTGTCTGTTAGTCATCACGTCACCTCAGCTCCAGCCACGTCCCGCCTCTTTGCCCATTTTCAGTTATCCGGGAGTGACGCGCGATGACGTGCTGACAAGATGGCAACGGCCGACTTTGAGGCTTCCCTATGGGTGACACTACGTCTACATTTTTTTTACAGTCTTATGATTGTAACGCACACACATACAGACAGTATCTCGCACATCACACGCACACAGAAACATTCAGTAGTGCAGAAATTATCAATAGAATAGCATAGAAAATGAAAAATTCTATTTTTTTTGTGACAGACTCTCTACTTCACTATTAGTAGAGAGATTCTGCCAGGTAGAATGAATTCACACGCAATAGCTCTCTCACTAATGCATTCATATTATGTAATCTGTACTGTGCTACTTTATCTGTATTGGATTTATGACTAGCAGAAATTTGAGAAGTATAACAATCCAAAGACAAAAGAGCTGTTAAAAAAAAGCTGTTATGTAGGAGCAATAGTCTTGTGGGTAGCGCTGTGTCATATGCCATAGCTGTGCACAAGGCAACCCATGTTTGAGGTTCAGGCTTATTTGTTCATTAATGACGTCATCAGCGACTAGTCAACTCGACTTTCCTCACATAAATGTCGACTTAAAATATGAAGTTGTTCAACCCCTAATCCAGATGTGACCTGTTGAAATGAAAATTTTGAAATGCTGTCTGCTCCAACATTCCAGAGAGCAGATTTTGCCATTTCACCTGAAGATCATATAATATTCCTGCTAAAATTAGAGGTCAGCATTTGGACATGCAAACTTAAGTCACCATCTAAACAGACCCACTATCTCTGAGATAAACTAATGCGCACTTGAAGGTTTGCCACAAATGCTTGCATTTTTAAACAATATTTCATATAGCAGCATGGTGGATGATCATTAAGCTGGTTCTATTGCACAGTTAAAATTGCTTCTTTAAGATAGCCAGGTGGCAGCGTGGACTGAGAGAAAGGGCAAAGGTCAGGCTCAGGAGAGAAGGTTAATGAATAACCTGTCTGTCATTTATTTAGTGGCTGTCAGATAGGCCACACTTACAAAATAATTGTAGCGCACACAGTCCTGGGTTAACCATAAAAATAGACTTCTATTCTTTATTCCTAGAAACCAGGTCTTGTGTCGTTTTGGATTGGGTCAAAGTGGAATGTTTCAGTTGCGGGGTGTTTTTTAGACACTTAGTTTGCAACCCTGAGCTAAGATAACCGGCGGTCACGCTGTAGGCTGGAATGTTGATGGGCCTTATCTCTGTTCCCTTTTTTCCTTGAGGTGTGTGGATAGCATCTGCTTGTATAGTTTGTGTGGCTGTAGCGGGTAAGAGATGCTGACCACAGTGTTCAAATTCCACCCTTGTTCCACACATTGACATTAGACCTGTGTTTTGTAACTCAATTTTTTTCAAACTTTTCAGTTCCCTTTTATGTATATTGTAACCTTTTATCTGACTCTCCATCTTTCAAACTCTAACCCTAAAGTTTTATAAAAAATTTGTGAACTTATTTAACAGTGAGATGAAATATGAGACGTGTGAAAAAAATCCAAATTTAGAGAAATCAAAGTACATATCACTTTGTAAACCAAAGTTTTAATTGTGTCTTTCTGTCGTTTTTGCTGTATTTCGGCCAAATAATTAAGCAAAAAGTTTAAAAAATATTAAATTGAGTGAAGCATTCATATTGACATTGCTAATTTTATTGCACCATTTTATTCCAAAATGTAATTTCCATCATTTCAATCACACAATGCTATTGAACATAAAACATGATTATGAATTGGGGTGTGAATTAGAAATTAAATTTTATTTTATTTCTATTTCCAGACTAACTTTTTGCCTTGGTTGCACTGGTGTGCCTAACTTTTTTATTTAGGTGCACCAGCACAAAATTTAGGTGCACCCAAATTTTTCCCCGGTTCGCGTCACCTTCAACGCCACAATTTCAAGGTCACCTTTTTATCACGCTCCATATACATTCATATATATTATGTAAATGACAACATAATATATGCATTTACACAGGGATTAAAGTCACGGGAAACAATGCTTTGAACATTACTATTTTAAAACTACAGTTTTAACAAAGTGTTATAAATAAAAAAAAAAAATGAAATGATAAACAATGAAATACAACTGAATTTTTAATTTCCTCTGCCTGCTATATAACGTTATATCACGCTTTGATTATCATAACTATGTGGTAACGTTACTGATAGGCTATTGTAGGCTACGGTGGCCTATAGTTGTTTATATTTCTTAATAAAATTGTGCCAGCTGGAAAAAAAATATATAATGAAATTATTAATTATTACGGGTAGATCCCAGCAGGATTAAAAGTGGTCTCAAGTTTTTTCAAAGAGCCAGAAGTCACTTTGCAGCAGGCGCAACAAATTAACAATGATACTAACGTTAGCGTTTCAGGTAGGACAGTAGATATATCAGCAAATATCGTTCTCAAAGAGATTCTTTTTGGAATATAATATAACAATGCACAATCACAGTGATGCCGACTGGGTTAAGCATTTAGTTTATCTGAGGGAAATGTTGCAGCGCAATCTGCCAATCTCTTCAAAGGAAGATTACAAACAGCGAACGCCAATTGATTACACACGACGACTCTTATTTTGGAGGTTTGCTTGATGATGTGAGTACAGGACTCTTTTACTTTAATGGTACATTATTTTAATTTGCCTAAAACATATGGAACTAATCCTGTTTTTTCTCCCGCTTCTTGATTCTCGCACCGGTGCGACCTAGGAAAAATTTTAGTCGCACATTTACAAATTTTGACCAAATTGATCGCACACTAGAGCCCTGAATGGTTCTTTTGAACCTTCTATTTATCAAAGAAGATTTCCACCAAAATATTAAGCAGCACAATTGTTTTCAACATTGATAATAATAAGAAATGTGTCTTAAGCAGCAAATCAGCATATCAGAATGATTTCTGAAGGATCATGTGACTCTAAAGACTGGAGTAATGATGCTGAAAATTCAGCTTTGCCATCACAGGAATAAAATACATTTAAAATATAGTGAAATAGAAAATGATTTTAAATTGTAATAATATATTTCACATATATTATTGGTGAGCATTAAAAAACGTTTACAGACCCTAAATATTTGAACGGTAGTGTAGGTTCAGAATGACATTCTTTTAAAAAGCAAACCATACACCTCCAGTCTGAAACATAGAGACATCTTGGAGACTCTGAATCCTCACTCTTACTGTAACTGTATCTATGTGCAGGTGTCTAACTGATCTCAGTTTCTCTACCTCCAGTAGCGTTACCTCTGTCACGTCTTCCACAGTGAAGCAAATACAGAGCTGTAGTACAGATGGCGGCTCTTCCCTGTGACATGAGCACACACTCCCGGGAAAGCTGTTGTGTTTAAGTTTATTCAGGAACATCTGGGATAAACAGGAGTCCAGCTGGACCCTGATACTGTTATTGTTTGCTGTCATTGTTGGATCTTATCAGTCTGCAACAGGTTCAATCTCATCAGGATGGGATCTGTTCTGCAGCTGGAGAGATGATGTGGTTTCATACGGCTAACATCCATACCTGTCCTGTGTTCTTTCCTGTATGCTGGATATGGAATTTCATTGGATGCTGTGCTGATGAGGCCTCCGTATATATACATTTTGTGTGTTTTATTGGTTGAGTTGGATATCGTATTGCTTAGGTTAACACCATTAGCAGGTGCTACTGTTTTGCAGGAGAATCAGAGAAGTTCTGCTTCTCTTGTGTGTGTGTGTGTGTGTGTGTGTGTGTGTGGGGCTAGAGGCAAATGGAAATATGTCTCCGGAAGAGGGATTCATCCTCCTTGAAGTTTCTCTCTTTAGACCTAAAACTAGTCTCAGGAATGATCAGGTTGCTCTGACACCTGATATTTAAGTACTTTAACATGTGGTGTAATTTTACTATTATAAAACATTTAAAGGAGCAGTGCACAAAAAATCCAATCAACTGTTCCGCTTTTCGAATTCTACTCACTCAACTCTTTTTTTAAAGTAATTTTTATGATGCTTTTGCATGCTTTTTGAAGCTTCACAGTGCAAGTCTTTTTCACTTTCATTAAGACTCAGAGACATTCTTATTGAAAGTCTTATTGGTTTGGAACAACATAAGAGTGAGAGATGACAGAATGTAAATTTTTGGGCGAACTAATCTTTTAATAAAAGAAACTAAGTTCTATGAAAGAAGTTCTAGTTTCTAAAATATGGTTTCTCTGAAAATATTGGGTTGTCAAAATGTTCTCTCTGGACACCTCATTCCTAGTACAGAAATGGTGACTGAAATGAAGGGTTTGGCCAGTGTGGTTTCTTTATACAAGACCTGTTGGTATATAACACCAGAATGCATCAACCACATCGAAAACTGCCCAGCGGTGGTTTCAGAACTGTGATTTAATAGGAAATGGTGCTTCAGAGCAAGATGTATTTAATGCAGAGCTTCACAGCCGGACAGCAAGATGTACACTTGTAATCTAGACTAAACCTTGTTTTTTCTCTCTGGTTTCATGTTTGTTAGTACCACAGCGTTATTTGATTGTTTTTTATGGCATGGCATTGTGCTGTTGAGAAGCTCCACACCCTTGTTGTGCGTTGTCATTAAGTTTGATCTGTTTGTCGTGGTGGACGTGAGATGTGTCATCTTCAGGGGCGTGTGTTTTGTACCAGTGTGGAAATAACCTTTATTATATAATAATTAAATAGTTTTAACCATTCAAAAAACATTTAAATTTTGGGCTCAGTAAGAAGTCGTCCCTTATGCTCACCACTCCATTCTGTTATTTTTAAAGCTGAATATTTTTAAAGCATCATTACTCCTCATCATTACTGTCACATGATCCTTCAGAAATCATTCTAATATGCTGATTTGCTGCTCAAGAGACATTTCTTATTATTATCAGTGTTGAAAACAGTTGTGCTGCTTAATTTGGTGGTAAAAGTGTGGTACTTTTTTCAGGATTCTTTGATTTAATATAAAGTTCAAAAGAACAGCAATTGTTGGAAATAAATCTTTTGTAACATTAGTCTTTTCTGTCTCGTTTGATCAATTGAATGCGTCCTTACTGAATAAAAGAATTTCTTTAAAAAAAAACTTGTGTATGTATATTTTGTAGATATTTGAGGTAACTGTTGTCTGAACTGGTTTATTGAATTGTTTATGAAATTTCCTATTTTGACCTGAAACAGATTGTTATCAGTGTGAATTTTTTTTTCTTCTTTTTTTTTTTTTTTTTTTTGAACAGATGTTTTGAATGTTCCTTGTCCGTGTCTCAGTTTCCACTAAAATATTGTGCTTGGCTGCATCCGAAATCGCATACTCTCTTGAGTAGGTACTTATTTTGAATAAGCAATTACTCCTCGACGGCTAAAAAAGTATGTTCTATATAGTATGAATATAATCTGGACGTACTACGTTCACCATGTCATTTTCATGTGACCTACCAGCGCCAGTTGCGTCCCTTCACTGTCGTTCACAAATCCTTTCGCGTGGCTTAATGGGATAGTAAAGTGTCCATCATATGCACACTTCAGAATCTCGCCAGAACGTACTTTTTGCCTACTGTTTTATTGCCTTCTATATAGTAGGGACATATGCGATTTCGGGTACAGCCCTTATGCATGCGCCCTGTGTGTTGCCGTAATCCTGTCTCTGTGTGCGTTGAAGTATGAGATCTGTTTTAATTGGACTAGTGGCATTAGCAAATTAGACTAATTAAAACGTCTGACTAACTAATAGACGATGGAGAATACCGTTGAACACTCTTCCGCAATCTGTCAGGGGTGGTATGTGATGCTCACCAGCTCCTTGCTGTTGAGTTTACAGTTTCATTGGAATCGGATATGATTTATGATCTTTATTGCACTGGAAAACCACTGCTCTACATTCTACAGAGATCCATCTGGCTGACACGTTAATAAACGCATGGGTTATGGAGCCTTCTGCATTAGGTGTGTGTGTGGGTGTTTTAGAAAGGAATGATGTGGCGTACCTATCATCACATTTCTATCAAGCCTGTGTACTTTGCATTCTGATGTCTGATTCTAAGGGACAGGGACTCTGTTGACTCCTGTAATCCAGCAGTAAATTGTTGATAAGCAGCTGTTTAATGTAGCTCTAGTCACTTTTCATAAATAATGAAGAATTTTTTTTAGGTTATTCTGGATCTCTCTGTAGTGAAATGTAGCATTTCCACATACATCTGCTCTGTTCCAAAACCTAGTGAGCCACCTTGCCATCTACTGCCTACATAGCTGCTGTCTACTCAGGTGGTATCATAACTGAAATTAAACCTCATAATTGGAACTATGGGCAGAAACGCATACAAATAGCGATCTTCAGGTGAGAGGACTCAACTCGCAAATGAGTTTTGATTTAGCATATACAGTATTTCTAAGCTAACAACGCAATACTCTCACATATTGGGTAAATAGTATATATTTTTTTTTCTCATGTTTATTGATTATTTATTTATTATTTACTGAACTGGTTGCAATGCATTATGGGATTGCTTTCCCACATGGTTATATGATTTGGGGGAAAATCGCTAATTGCGTTTTTCTTTTCCCCCTGATAAAAAATGTGTGTGTATATGTATGTGTATATAAATAAATAATAATAAAATATATATAGGTGTAACAGTACCGAACCGTTTCGGTACAGGGCTGGAACATATTTCCATCTGAGTTCCCACACAAACATATTTAGTATTCAGTCCATTTTATCACGAAATTCAAATGATAAATGCCATTTTGACGCTCTTTAATGTGACGTGACTGATCACCGTGTAGGCGTCAGTTCAAAGGGCACCACGGCCTGCAAGTGAACGCGATCATCTCTTCCTAAAGAATAAACATGAATTAATATCTTAAGCTATGTTGAGGATACATTACAACTTACTGAAATGTATCATACACTACCAGTCAAAAATTTGGAAACTGTACTATTTTGATTGTTTTTGAAAGAAGTCTCTTCTGCTCACCAAGGCTGCATTTGTGTTATTAAAACTACAAAAAAAGCTGTAATATTGTGAAATATTATTAAAATGTAATATATTTTAAAATGTAATTTATTCCTGTGATGCAAAGCTAAATTTTGAGCATCACTACTCCAGTCTTCAGTGTCACTTTTTTTTTTTTTTTAGGATTCTTTGATGAATAGAAAGTTCAAAAGAACAATATTTATCTGAAAAAGAAAGCTTTTGTAACATTGTACTACCGTTCAAAAGTTTTGGGTCGGTAAGAATTTTATTTATTTTTTGTGTGAAAGAACTTAAAGAAATTAATACATTTATACAGCAAGGATGCATGAAATTGATCAAGTGACAGTGTAGACATTTATAATGTTGCAAAAGCTTTATATTTCAGATAAATGCTGTTCTTTTGAACTTTCTATTCATTAAATAATCCTGAAAAAAATTGTACACAACTGTTTTCAACATTGATAATAATCATAAATGTTTCTTGAGCAGCAAAGGATCATATTAGAATGATTTCTGAAGGATTATGTGACACTGAAGACAATTCATCTTTGAATCACAGAAATAAATAGCATTTTAAAATGCATTCAAATAGAAAAAAGTTATTTTAAATTGTAAAAATATTTCACAATAATACTGTTTTTGCTGTATTCTGGATCAAATAAATGCAGCCTTGGTGAGCAGAAGAGACTTCTTTCAAAAACAATCAAAATAGTAATGTTTCCAAACTTTTGACCGGAAGTGTATGTCGTGTAATCGCTCAATCAGTGTTTCAGCTGCGGAAAGATGTCAATAAAACAGCTTGTAAACAATGTAATGTAGCATTACATTTACCTCAGGCAGTCATTCATTGTCCACAGCTGGTTAGTTCACTAGAAATGAAAACTCTTTCACTAAATATATGCACTAATATATATATATATATATATATGTACACTCACCTAAAGGATTATTAGGAACACCATACTAATACTGTGTTCGACCCCCTTTCGGCTTCAGAACTGCCTTAATTCTACGTGGCATTGATTCAACAAGGTGCTGAAAGCATTCTTTAGAAATGTTGGCCCATATTGATAGGATAGCATCTTGCAGTTGATGGAGATTTGTGGGATGCACATCCAGGGCACGAAGCTCCGTTCCACCACATCCCAAAGATGCTCTATTGGGTTGAGATCTGGTGACTCTGGGGGCCATTTTAGTACAGTGAACTCATTGTCATGTTCAAGAAACCAATTTGAAATGATTCGAGCTTTGTGACATGGTGCATTATCCTGCTGGAAGTAGCCATCAGAGGATGGGTACATGGTGGTCATAAAGGGATGGACATGGTCAGAAACAATGCTCAGGTAGGCCGTGGCATTTAAACGATGCCCAATTGGCACTAAGGGGCCTAAAGTGTGCCAAGAAAACATCCCCCACACCATTACACCACCACCACCAGCCTGCAGAGTGGTAACAAGGCATGATGGATCCATGTTCTCATTCTGTTTACGCCAAATTCTGACTCTACCATCTGAATGTCTCAACAGAAATCGAGACTCATCAGACCAGGCAACATTTTTCCAGTCTTCAACTGTCCAATTTTGGTGAGCTCGTGCAAATTGTAGCCTCTTTTTCCTATTTGTAGTGGAGATGAGTGGTACCCGGTGGGGTCTTCTGCTGTTGTAGCCCATCCGCCTCAAGGTTGTGCGTGTTGTGGCTTCACAAATGCTTTGCTGCATACCTCGGTTGTAACGAGTGGTTATTTCAGTCAAAGTTGCTCTTCTATCAGCTTGAATCAGTCGGCCCATTCTCCTCTGACCTCTAGCATCAACAAGGCATTTTCGCCCACAGGACTGCCGCATACTGGATGTTTTTCCCTTTTCACACCATTCTTTGTAAACTCTAGAAATGGTTGTGCGTGAAAATCCCAGTAACTGAGCAGATTGTGAAATACTCAGACCGGCCCGTCTGGCACCAACAACCATGCTACGCTCAAAATTGCTTAAATCACCTTTCTTTTCCATTCTGACATTCAGTTTGGAGTTCAGGAGATTGTCTTGACCAGGACCACACCCCTAAATGCATTGAAGCAACTGCCATGTGATTGGTTGATTAGATAATTGCATTAATGAGAAATTGAACAGGTGTTCCTAATAATCCTTTAGGTGAGTGTATTAAATGCTTTGTAAAGTTTATCAGTAACCATGAATCAGTAACCATGAATTATATATATATTATATTATATTATATTATATTATATTATATTATATTATATTATATTATACTTAATCTGTTAGTGATGTCTTGATTATTTAATGTATATTTAAATTAATCTGTCATGAAAATGACAGCCACTGTGTATAAATTATTATATTTTAACAACGAATTGGAGAAAAAAAAACATAATTTTATAATTAGATTTAGAAGTTAATGCAAAAACTGCCTTATGTGAAGTGTACATGTTTGCATACAATGTTATTTGAGTGTTGATTATTATATCTAAAAATAAATAGCAACTGAATTTAGGCTAATAGTTTGGGCTTTGTTATTAACCTTTAATATTATAGTAATGTGCTAGTAAAGGCTCCCTATATAGTTTACAGCATTATCTTTAAGAAACTTTTAGTTATAATTGAATTCATTTAAGGACAGACATAATTTTTCAGTAAACCACTGTTTAATAAAAATAAATAAACAATTTTGTAAAACTGCTGTACCGAACCCGTACCAAACCGTGACTTCAAAACGGAGTTACATACCGAACCATCAGTTTTGTGTACCGTTACACCCCTAATGTATATATTAGGGCTGTCAATCGATTAAACGTTTTTAATCGCAATTTTTCTTTTTTTTCTTTTGTTGTGTGATTAATCGCACACTTATCATGAAATTAAGCATACACCATTTATCTGATTAAACGCATTCATTTTGTCATAATTTGCTATATCCAGCAAAGTAAACAATCCGATTGAAGGGTGATTCTCACAAAACTGTATTTTCTGCAAGCTTCAAGGATAATTGACTCCAAAAGGACACCAAATAACCAAATATAAGGAGTCCATATAATTCTATTATATAAGAAATTTATACACATTACACACCTAAGAAAAACATTACAGATTTTTTTTTTTACAGAATTCACAGTGTATAGTGTATGTACAGAGCAACAACAACAAGATTGTTTTCATTTTGGACGAGTCAAGCTGCGATACCGAACAGGACCACACGGAGACACCAAAAAAACTCCTAAATCAACCGCTTTGACTTGACTGCATAAACCTACGATTACTAAACACAGCAACGTACACATGACAAATTAAACATTATCCTTCCTGAGTGTGTGTGGAAACAATGCGAATGTACTGAAATGTGTCTGTACATGAATGCAGTGTGCGATCAGTGATCTAGAGCGCGCACATGGTTTGTTCTTTGTGCATCAATATAAAATACTCTCATGCGCTTACTGTACGACTCCTGTACGTCACCAAAATTTCGCAGTTCAGAAACAATCACAGAATACGAAAGAGCTTGTGTTTTAAAGCAAAGCACACACTGGAATAAATAATTCACTAAAAATGCAATGTGAGTCTCTATTCTTTCTGATATGTCTGAGGTAATCAGCCTGGCCTTTTTTACCTTGGCGCTGTTTTGGACTGATTGTTTGAGTGAATTTGATTACTGGATCACTGAAAACTTTCCCAGAGTTTAACAACATAAAATGGCCTGATTACAAACAGAGAAGCAGAATTGGGTTAAAGAATTAGAATGGAAATCAGGGGTCTCCCAACCTTTTTTCATTTGAGAGCTACTTTTTAAAAATAAAAGTGGACGAAAGCTACACATGTTATATAATACTTAAATCTCTTAAATGTATCATAACTCTCATATTACCAAACTGTTTTACACCTGAAAGAGTTTTTGTAGGCCTATATAGGCCTATATTTAATATCAGATAAAAAAAAAAAAAAAAAACAGAATCAGAGAATAAAGTTCTTGGAAACTACTTTGGAAAATGCTTCGCATATTATACTGTAAAAGCACATAACTATAGTTTTTTATAGTGCATCATAATGAGATTAAGTGGTATAAAAATTTAATTTCATGATTTTAGTGACAAATTATCACGGTATCATTAAAATGTGCTGTAAATGTTCAAAAAGTACTGATACTACACAGTGAAATCAATTCACCAAGCTTTATGTCAAAAACCAACAAATAAAATTAGCAACATTATGCACTTTTTGTTTGCATAAACATTAAAATAATAACATTGAAAATGATGGCCCGATTTTAAAGGAGTGTCTTGCAACATAACACGCTATCTACTAACATGTACAAGTTCAAATAAAGTTTTGACAAAAAAAAGGTTTTATAAAAAGATAAACCTCACATTTCAGCTTTTAAATAATTTTTATGAAAAGGATGTCAAAATGATACATTACTGTCATTTTATATGCTCCATAAACAAGGCTAGCTTATCTGTATAGTGTTCAAGTTTTTAGAATGCACATTAGCTTATTTCCATCTGTCTTTTAAAATAAAAAATTCGGTCCAATTTTTGCACTGTCTGAACAATAAAGAATGAAATAAATGTAAATCTCTGTCAGTAGGCGGCGCTTATGGAACAGCAGAAATAGAGCAGCTTCCCCGGTAACCTCTTTAAAAACCACTTTATAACCACTGCTTTATTAGGCATTACACAGATGGAAGATGAAAAGCAAATGCCATCAAAACTTTTCTAATGACATTTGGTTCCCCCTTAGAGATACAATTAAATAATTAATTCATACATTCTTTCAAATAATTTCTCTCAGCAATCTGCCTTCCGTCATGTTTTCATACAGAACGAAACCTACGTTTCATGCTGTGCCTCGTGAGACTCTTGTTAACTTTGCTAAATCTTGCTTGATTGAAACTTTGACATCCCGATTTTTTTCTATTGTTGGTTGTTTTTCGTATATTGTAATTACATTTGCACGTTTGGTTTTTTTCTTGTTCCTCTGATTCCCAGGAGCTTTAGGGCCCTGCAGAGCGACTGGCCAGTAAACCCTCTGCAACCAACTTCGATAGGGAGGCAGCGGGTCTTCCATCCCCTACTACGGCATTCTATTACAACCTTCTCGTACTTGGCCTCTTCCATTCGGTCTTCCCAGGGTACAGTCAATTCCAGTAGGACCACCTGCCTAGATTATTCTGAAAGGAGGACCATATCAGGCCTAACCGTGGTCGTGACAATGGTTTCTGGTAATTTAAGCTGCCTTCCCAGGTCGACCTTTAGCTGCCAGTCTCGGGCTGTTGCCAGAAGTCCCCCTTCAGGGTTTCTACTTCGTGGGGGTTTCTCTCCAGCTTTGAAAAATGAAATTGAGCGCTGTGCTGGCTGCTGGTGCCTGCTAAGCGGGATCCCTGTGCTGATGGCTTCTGCGATGACCCTTAGCACCTGGTCGTGGCGCCACCGGTAACGTCCCTCTCCCAGGGCTTTAGGGCAGCAGCTTAATACGTGCTCCAGGGATCCTCTTTTTGGCATAGAGGGCATGCAGGGGTGTCTATCAGGCCTCAGGAGAAGAGGTTGGTTGGACTGGGGAGGACATCGTAGACTGATTGGATAAGGAACTGGATCTGGTGTGGCTCTGCTTTCCACAACTCAGACCACGAGATCTTTCGGTCCATCACCTGTTTCCATCGCGTCCACGCCCCTTGTTGTCGCATCCCCACCATCCGGCAGTTGCGTCTTTCCTCCACTCCTGTTTGGATTTCTTCTTGGACCAGTTGACGCCTGTCCTTTCCCCTGGCCTTATCGTATCGAGGTCTCTGGATACAGCCAAGCCCTGCACGTCCTGATGCTGTGAGGGAGACCCTACCACCTACGCAGAGAGTGGCTGATCTTCCTCTCAAAGCCCTTAACGGTAGTTAGGGGGACATCGTAAACCAGCAGTGGCCAGAGGAGTTGCGGCAGAATGCCATGCTGCTAAATCCAGGCTTTAAACTTTCCTGGCAGCCCTGACTTGTCCACTGCAGCAATCCAGGCGTCCAACTCTTTCCTGGTTTCATGAAGTGTGGCCATGTCCCTAAGTGTGCTTTTCCCAGGCTCTTAACTGGCTTCTCTGCTATTGATGGAATTTTGACTCCTCCCAGTGAGAAACGGAACTTGTCGGTTACGTTTCCCTTCCTCACCATAAGGGATCGAGACTTGGCTGGTTTAATGTCCATTCGGGCCCAGCTGATGAGGCGTTCGAGGCCTTGGAGGATCCATCTGCAGCCTGGCACAGATGTTGTGGTCACTGTCAGACACTGTTGGACCTGGTGCTGAGTTGTTCCTAGCTGCTTTGACAACCTCCTGGACCTCTCTCAGGGTTGGATCTTTGAGGTTGAATGCCATACTGGGTTCTGTTGGGGTTATCAAAGTGCTGCACTGTCTGAGGTTCTTGTTTCGTGCACTATCGCTGTAGCTAGTTCTGAGGTACTTATCAACCTCTTCTTGAGTGCAGGTGAGTTGACCACTACACTCCTGTCCTAGGAGTCTCCTGGTGAATCCGAAGGGATTTGCTATGAAGGCTGCACGTTTGCGGGCTCTCTCCTTGCCCCTCTTTCTGTGCCACTCAGCTCGACGGGTGGTAGAGAGCTTACTCCTTAAGATGTTCCGGAGCTCTGCCAGGGCATGTTCATAAATAAAAATAATAATAACGTCACGGGCGATATGTCAAACCGGATTTGCATTGGAGGGGGTGGGACACCTGCCTATATTAGCTCACTCTGATTAGATAAAAAGTATGTCTTGGCGAGCTTCCTCCAATCAGGCCACGAGCTACTGGTAGCTCACGAGCGACGTGTTGTAGATGCTCAGTGTGATTGTGATAAACTCCCAACTTCTAAGATCATCTAATTGTGTGGCGGAAATTACGTTAATGACGCAGCTTCATGTACTTCTGTAATTTATTTGCGTTAATTGTGTTAAATAATTTTAACGCGTTAAGGACTTTAAATGAACCCCTTGTGTTAACGCCGACAGCACTAATGTTTTATATATGTGATATGATATGATTCCACTAAATCAGCTTATATTTGTAAAATGGCACAGCTTTTTAAATATCTGAACGTACACTCTTAACATCAGTCAATCAAGCATTACATTATGATATTATGATAATCAAGCAATATTTAATGACTCATCTTTAGTAATTAGAACTAAAACTTGGTAACCATGTATGAATGCATAATTGTCATTTTAACTGAACTTATTGGTGGTGCTTAAGATATTGTTGGTCATTCAGTGTTTCTGTAAAAAAAAGTAGATAATAGTAATTATTATTAAAAGATAATAGTACTACTACTAATTCTACTACTAATAACAATATATAGCATACTAAAGATTAATGAGCTGCTGGGTTTATGAATATTAATCACGTTGTCAGCGTGTGCTCAAACTGATTTGCTGAAATCAAAACAGGGACGGTAATAGATGAGCGTGTCTGCGCGCGCGCGCGCGCGTGTGTGTGTGTGCGTGTGTGTGTGTGTGTGTGTGTGTGTGTGCGTGTGTGTGTGTGTGTGTGTGTGCGCGTGTGAGAAACACAGTGCTCTCACCAAAGCAAAGGCGAGTCGTGCCTTTACACTAGTTTACAGTACATCAAATACAGATACGCTGCACATCCTTTGAGCTGGATTGAAATAGTTCAGATGGCAAAACTCTCAAACGCTCAGTGTTCTGCGAGTAAAAATATATCTATGCTAAACTTACACTTAACCTCTAACACACTGGCGAGTAAAATCTAAGAATTTAATAGCCAATGGCTAATGATATTTGTTATTTGTCACCCAGAGTAAAGATTTAGTCGCATATGCGAGTGATTTACTCGCATTGTGGAAGGTTGTAACTGTGAAATTGCAATATGAATATTTATGGCTGTATCAAAAAATTCGACAAGCTTTTATTTTGGTGGAAAAACAGCAGGGAGACCATAAAGCATCTCTTTTGTTGAAAACAGCTGGTTTATAGATTCTTCTCTTTGCAAGTTTTGGAAAATGGTTGGCGCAATGTTCATTGTTTTTCACGGGTGGATATACTGGACTTGTCATGTCATCGATTTATGTCTGTGCACATTCGTTAGCCAAAGTGAGGAGCAGGAACTTCAATTCATCGTCAGTACGTTTTTAATCAACTAAATAGCCGCTACAAGGATCCATTGATAGATGAGTGGATAGATTGATAGATTGTGTTTTTACTTTAAAATAAGACCCCAAATAGAAATTGTTTATGACAATTATCAAATTACACTTCAAAGGCATGAGTTACAAAAAACATTTGTAGTTCTTGTCCTAAGGGTGCAAGAATGACTCCGAAATGAAATTATTGGTTGACGGATGCCTATATAAGAGAGATACAGAGTAAACTAGTTAAGTTATCTAATTCATGAAGAAGCTTTGACACTGTTAGCAGAACCATTACAATGCCGTTTTACTGTGTATTGTATGTTGTGTGTGTCTTCAATGAGAAGATGAATATATAAAAAGATTGTTTAAAGTTTGACTTTTTTTAATTCTTTCCAGAGCTTATCAGGTCCCTCCCTCCTTTCATTTGCTCTTTCTCTCTCTCTCTCTGGGCAGATAGGAGAAACACTGCCATATAAGGTGGTGTGATAGTGGCCTTGTCCATTTTTACTCGGGAACAGCAGCTGTTCCTCTCGCCCCCTCAGTCAAAACAACCAGGAAACCTTTTCCCAATGCTCTCTAAATGTTACAGAAATCCTGCCCTCTGTGACACTTTCTCTGTCTGCCTATAGTTCCTAACCAGGTACAGGAAATCGCCTTAGCGTGGTAAAATCACCATAACTCACAGGTTCTTGTGTCCTGCAGCAACAACATATACATTTATAAATTTGATAACATAATAAATGTCTTTACTGTTTCTTTTGATACAGTTTAATTAGTCCTTGCTGAATAAAAGTATTAATTTCTTACTGACCGCAAACGTTTGAGCGGTAGTGTAGATGCATAAACAATCGTAATCAGAATAAAATTTAAATAATTTTGATTTTGTCATAAAGCTTTGAGGTTTTGATTTTAGTTTTGATATTTTTTGAGTAATGTGTTATAGGTTTTAGGAAATGATTCTTAGCAAGTGTGAAAAACTAAAAGCCTGGTGCTACTGACACATTGATGTATCTGTCAGATTAAACAAGCAGATTTCTTTTCTTTTTGAAATGATCTGCATTGATTGAAAACTTGGTGGATTTAGAGAAGTTGTTCCCTTTTGTCTCTTCTAAAATAGTAAAAATAAACATTTTTCGGACGTTTTTGTAGTTAAGTTTGAGTAAATATTGTGCAACGGTGTGTCTCATTTGTTATCATAAAAGTTTATTACATATAAACATTGATGTTATATCAGCCATCTGCCACCCTTTTCTCCAGATACTGGCATCAGCATCAGTTCATGAAGTGTTTTGGCTTCCTAAACAGCTCTTAACTAAATACAACAGGATGTGCAACGGTGAGGAAGGATTACCTGCATTACTGCAGTTTAGCATGTAGCCTAGATGAGACGGATTTCTCATTTCCATAAAAACAACCAACATGCCAATGAACTTACCAGGCTGTCACGTTTGTATTGGAGCATGTTGTCAAATATTTTACATGATGTGATGTCACTAGGTGTTAAAATGAATTGTCCTTTTTTAAGAAAACCTGGTCTCAGTTGTTCAGACTTCAGATTATCTTATTGTTGACCAATGCTTATTTCAAATGGCTAAATATCTGTCAGCTAATAAGCTTGTTATATCAGTGTACTGATATACTAATTGTTAGACACAGAGGAGCTAATAAACTAAGAGGTTGTCAGTAACATGAAAGTGTGGTGAAAGTGTGAGAATAAGGAGTGTCAGAACGAGAGGATGTCTGCGGCTTTAACTGAAGCGTGGATAATCATTTGTCATTATTGCAGTTAGTGTTGGAGGTTGTGTTTGTGTGTAGTTGGGAGTGAGTCACAGTTTGTGTATGTGTGTGTGTGTGTAATGTTAAAATGCAAAGATGCAGTGTTTTTAACTCCCACTCGGGTTTCAGTGTTTTCATTCGCCATTTGTATTCACTTACTGTATACTGTTATGCATTTCGTGCATCTTTCATAACCATGTTGTTGTTTTTTTTCAGTCATGTGTGAGTCTCTCAACTCAAAATGATAAATCATAAATTAATTTATGTCATTAGTCAACTAATTGCATGTTTATATTAATTTAATTATTTATATATTTGGGGGAATACTAAACTATAATGAGCCTTTAAAGGGGCCATGAACTGGCTTTTTTAATTTTTTTATACTGTTGTTTGAGGTCAACTTATGACGTTCGCATGGATTTACATTCAAAAACATCATAATGAATAAGTAATAGGCTATTTTCTACCCTGGTTTTGAGCCTAGCTCCTGGAACGCTTGGTTTTTATAGGCGTGCCACATTGAAGACTTGGAAGTAAACGCCCACTGCTATGATTTGATAACAGTTTTGCTTATTATTATTATTATTATTATTATTATATATATATATATATATATATATATTGATTTTGGAAAAATGTTAATAATATAATGACACAAGCAAGCTCCATGTTGTGGTGCTGCTTGATTTTTGCTGGTGCTCCTAACATTTTGAAGAGTTCATTTTAAAGCCCTGATACTGATACTGTACACATGTTGTCTCTCCGACTGTTTATGTTGATATATGACATAACCGTAAGTCATTTATAGAAGTGTTATTGGCATTATGCCAGAGCTGCCTTGGTCGCTGTCTGCCATTGTCTGTGATGTTTGTTTACTGTAATATTTAGCAGTAAATAGTCTGCTACTAAAAGGCTACTAGCTACTTAATTAATTGAATTAATAAAAACAACCATATTAATTTTTTTTTTCTTTTTAATTTAATTTCTATGAAAAGATTTCCCACAAATTCTGTGTTGTGTATTTTCTGGTAATCAAATGAAGACATTCCTTTAATTTATCTTTTAATTTAATTAAACAAACTTTGTCAAACAAAGTGCTGCAAAGTGAGCCTGTTAAAGGGATAGTTCACCCAAAAATGAAAATTAGCCCATGATTTTTTATGACATAACTGTAAGTCATTTACAAAAGTAAAGTTTCGGCCGATCGCCTTCTGTATTCAATTTATGGAAAAAGTGTTGAAAGTGCCTCTGCTGTTCAAAAGGCTTACGCTACCAGGTACGCTAGTTAGACGTAAGCATCTTGAATGGCGAGAAGGCACTTTCAACACTTTTCCATGGAAGGCGATCGGCTGGAACTTTACTTTACAAAGTTTTAAATATGGATATTTTTCTTACACAAACGCATCGATTCGCTTCAAAAGGCCTTTATTAACCCCCGGAGCTGTGTGGAGCACTTTATTTGATGGACAGATGCACTTTTATTGTTTTTCAAAAACAGAGCAACTATTACTGCTATTATAAAACTTATATATTCGTCTGAAAGAAGAATGTCATATACACCTAGGATGACTTGAGGTTGAGTAAATCATGGGTTAATTTTCATTTTTGGGTGAACTATCCCTTTTAAAATGAATGTGAGCTGAGTTAAAATTAAAACATGGAAGAAAAATTGTGATTATTACTTAAATAAAGTTTTGATAATAATACTAACACTAATGTAATAATAAATTATTACATTGAGACGTATCTAAATTCTACTGTACAACAGTAATATATTTGTCAAGTTAAACTGAACTTTTATTTTGACAGGTTGCTGTAAAGACCTTTTGAGTTTCTGTGTGTTTATGATATGATGGTAGTTTTTCTCAAATGAAACGGAAAAATGCTAATGAAGTGGCTCTCAGAGCAGCTCTGGAGATGACGTTCATGCATTCATGTCCTCATATGAGACGGCAGAGATGGAAACACGTGACCGTCACACACTATTTTAGAGTGTGTGAGTGAGGTAAATTAAACTGTGCGTCTGCGCCATTCATTCACACAGAGGGACATGCAGCATTCATATTTAAATAGTCTTTTTGCGGTTTAATATTCACAGATGCTAGTCTATATCACCATATGTGTTCTCAGGCAATGAAATTTGGTACAGATTGATTTAATGTGAATCGGTACATCTATTTGAACAGTATTTTGATTCCATGCATGAATCAGGTCTTAAAGGGACAGCAGCCAAATAACCGTTTCTTACCTGAATTCTTCTGTTAGTCTTACTTGAAAAAAGAAAGCAGTCTATTTCATTTGTATCTTTATTCTATTGTATTTATTTGTGCTATTGTTAGTAATTTGTTTATTTGTTCTTATTTTATTACTGTTATTACTCATCTTTTTAAATTAAATTTACCAATTGAAATCAAGCTTCCTTGTGCTGTGTGTAAGCTATTGCAACAAAATTACCCCATTGTAAAAAATACATTGAGTTAGCAAATATTTGTGAGAGAATTGTAATGGTAATTCATCAACGTTTATATATTAAAAAAAGCTTAAAAGCTTTATCATATACAGTGAAATTTTTTTTTTCCTAGACTTTCAATAGATGGACAAAAAATTTAATAATCTTAAAAACATCTATTTGACAGTGTATGCAGCGTTTTGTCCCCGTGCTTTTGATCAAAAATGGTATCGAATAACCATATGCAAATGATAAACGATGCAGCACTGACCCGATTGGGACAGTTCTGTCAACTTTTGGCCGCCGGGCAGTCCTTATTGTCGAGCCCTGCATTTAGATCCAGCGTGTCAATTCAGCATCAGTACATGTGTAGGCCTCTCATGTTGAGTGCGCAAGAAAGCGACAGTAATATCTTCATTTGTGTTCCGAAGATGAACGAAGGTCTTACGGGTTTGGAATGACATGAGGGTGAGCAATTAATGACATTAAAGGGTGAACTAACCCTTTAATGCACAGATCTATCAGGTTATTTTGCCTCGTCCGTTGCCATGGTTATCACTGTCAATCATTGCAGTTTCAGATTCAATCCACCATTTAAATAAGGTTGTCAATCCAGAAACTTTAAAATGTGCAGTTAGCAGCATGTCAAATATATTATATACCAAAAGCGAGCAAAGAGTGCTGCCATTATAATTACTGAAGCTCAGCCCTGCTACATTTCTGACTTGGCGAACACTCCCATTATATCATGATATTGTACCGTTTTAAATATAATATATACCAGTATTTTTCCAGTACCAGTATACCGCGCAACCCTAGTACCAAATGATAGGGTTCCCTGTATAGTTTACAGCATTCCTTAAGAAAATCAAACCATCACTATCAGCAGATATATAGTTGGCTATCAGTATCGGTTGAAAATTGTAGTCTCTCTACTTATAAGTGAGTCAAACACTCACTTGGACACATGGAGGAAAAGCAATCTTCACATCTATGTTTGAATGAGACAGAAAGGGTTTTTCCCCACTGTCCCCGCAGGTTGTTTATGGGCAACTCTCAAATACTTTAATGGTGCGTAGACCTGCAGGACACACATAATATTATGAATAAATGTATAAGCATTTTAACTTGATTTCTTTTATTGGGCACTCGTTGGCCTCTGGTTCTGGAATGACTGAGTGTATCATAATAATAGAATGAATTATTTAAAGTCAACACAAAATAGTTGTGCAACCCATATTTCTTTTGATTATTTATTTATTTATTTTTTTTATCTTAGCCTTTGCATGGCTTGTGGACCTGAAATGAATTGTGTAGACTTAATGTCAAGTTTAACCTTTTGCACGTCAGCAGAGGTTTGTTCAGCTCTGTAAGAATGCTTGTCTCAGGTTAATGTGCAAAATGGCACATTAGTGGTGCAAAAATGACACACTTTCAGGTTAAACTTTAAGCAATGCAGAGACAAAAGCAGCTGACACTCTTTATGTGTTGGTTTAAAAATGGAGCTGCAGTTTTAACCTGAAGATCCAGCGTGGTTGACGTATGTTGGTGTTTGTACAGGTGGTCTACATGTGTGTTCATGGGTTGTCTAGTAACGGTGGCCCCTTGTATTTCTGGGCTGAGGAGTGGGCTTTACAGCACATCTCACACCATCCTGATGTTTTAATGTTTACTTTGGTGTGTTTTGGTATGTTCTGTTTCATGTCTCTGATGGTTGTATAGGAGAGAGGGCCAGAGGAAGAAATGATGTCATCTCTAAACAGCACTGTGACACTACAGCAGTTTCACTGGAGCCTCTGGTGGCAGGTGTCATTTCCTGTCTGTGTGTGCTTTGAGATAGACAGTGTTTTTTTCCTTAAATAGAAGTTTTGACCTATACTGGGAAATAGGGTGTTGATATAGTAAAATATAACGGACACACACAGGAGTTCAATCATGTCAGCTCGTCTCCCATGATGCAATGCAGTGTTTCCTGCAGAGGTCGCATGGTGAATATGTGAGCGGTTACTAAATTAAAAAGTTTATTTGATTCAAATTGAGTTTGAATGAACCAACTCTGAATTGGACTCTGAATTTTCTTTTGTCAACTGTAAACATTTTATAAAAATAATTGGTCCCACTTTATATTAGGTGTCTTTAACTACTATATGCATAAAAATAAATTGTTAGGTGCAATGTACTTGTGTTCATGTTGTTGGTGTGTTGCAAAACACTTTTTCTGGGTAGGGACAGGTTTCGTGGTATGGTTAGGTATAAGGGTGGGTTAAGGTGTAAGGGAAGGGTAAACGGTGTAGTTAATATGGATTTAATTGCAGATTTAATTATAAATACAGGTATTTTTTTAAATATAAATACAATGTAAAAACTAGGGCCGCCCCCTAATAGTCAGCTAAACGTTAATCTATGAGAAGAGGCTTTTAATTTTAATTAGTCAGTTGGTCGCAGAAAATAAAAAAAACTCCATAGGAATTGGCGAAGTCCTGCATTCTGTAAAAGACCGATTGTTAACACAGCTGGTCCATGTGGTAATTGTGTCAGGCAGGAAATCTAAACCTTCGCCTATTATTCATCGACCTCAGACATGGCTTACCATTTGAAACATGTCTGTAGCCTAACGTTAGTCACTTTACATGGCCGCTCGCTCTAACGTTAACCTAGATAAATGTACGCTATTATCAGGTGCATATCCAAGTGTTTGTGTGGAGTGTGGAAGCTAAATTAGTACTGTGATTATTACTGCACTTTCTATCTATAGGCGCATCCACTATATTGCAGAGATGACAAGTCAGCGTCAACTTTATCTTTGTAGGCAACACTGATTTTTCTAATCAACTAGTAGTTAATTTAAGCCATTAGTAGACTAATCACGCATGTATATTAATAAGCCATAAATCATAATAATGAGCCCTTTAATTGCCTATATATAATACATAGCCTAAAGCTTGGTACAAAGAACAAATTTTTTCGTTTTCTTGTGAAGTATGGAATGTACTGGCCAGAACGAACTTTGTTGTTCTTCTTGCCACCTCGAGAAAACAAACACATTTCTTTGTTCTTGCGGAGTATGTACCAAGCTTAAATCAGCGCTCAAACGCACGTAGTGTCCGTGACGTCACCCATTGGGTTCTGAAGAGCAGTCTTAAAGCCTCAAAGTCGGCCGTTGCCATCTTGTCAGCGCATCATCGCGCATCACTCCCGGATAACAGAAAATGGGCAAAGAGGCGGGACGTGGCTGGAGCTGAGGTGATGTGATGACTAACAGACAGCAGTTTACTCTATTCTTCTCCCAGTTCAGCGGTCACTTACTTTCATGTATTTCTTGAGACGAGGATGAATTTACATGATGTAAATCCGACAGATCCGATTCTCTGAGGCGCAAACTAACATAGCAGCACCCATCGCGCATTATAGATCAACTAACATGATCATTATAAAGGGTTTTAAATGACAAAACACATTCATTTACACATATTTGAAAATCTAAATATCAGATAGTTTATGACATGGTTAACAAGTTTGTGAATATTTTGAATAAAAAAGAAAAAACGAAATAAAACCGATACAGCTGAGCTGTCATACAGCACTATTGTGGCTGCTGTGTGTCATGTGAGAAGCATGATGCGACGCCATGGAAACAATAAGGCAATACCTTCTAAAATATTTAGCCAGAGAATATGGTCATATTTCTGCAAAATAATGCTGAACCTTGAAGCTGGTTTGTAGCGTACCAAGAATACAGACTACTTTGCTGTTATTAGTACTGTAACTGTTATTTAGTGTTAAATTAGGCCTATTGTAGTTGGGTTAGGTGGCTTAGGTTTTACTGTGAATTTAAGTAAATTGTGTTTTGTATCTATTTAAGTATACTTTAAACTTTTCATAAATTGTTCAATTTAAATATATATTTTTTTCAATAAAAAGCCATTCTTTAAATGTCATCCACCATCGCTTTGTGGCTCTTTTTTTTTTTTTAAGTATTGGTTCAGGCACCGTTTAGGCACCGGTACCATTTTAAAAGTATCGGTTTGGCACCGGCATTGTAAAAAACCCAAACAATACTCAACCCTAGTCTCGTTGCTGATTTAATTTCCGACATATTCATAATCGTTACTTTTGCCGGTGCACTGTGGCAAGTGTTATGGTTTAGTATTTAGTATAGGGCTGCAACTAACAATTATTTTGATAGTTGATTAATCTGTTGATTTTATATTTTCGATTAATCGGATGAAAAATTAAAAAAATAATAAATACATTTTATTTATAAAAAATATACATTATAAAATATATATATATATATATATATATATATATATATATATATATAATTTTTTTTTTTTAATTAAATGTATTTTAATCCATTATTTTAAACACTTTTATCCCATATGATTAATGCTGTCCTATCTATGTAGGCGTATATTATCTATGTATGGTGTACATTATAAGCAAAAAAAAAAGGTTAAAATTAGGGCTGTCAAAATGAACACGTTAATGCATGCAAATAATTAGTTTTCGTTTAATGCGTTAAAAATGTTAGTTTATTTAAAA
The DNA here is from genome assembly GCA_039654625.1 of Rhinogobio ventralis. Taxonomy (NCBI): domain Eukaryota; kingdom Metazoa; phylum Chordata; class Actinopteri; order Cypriniformes; family Gobionidae; genus Rhinogobio; species Rhinogobio ventralis. The sequence goes on from CM077204.1 coordinate 19,892,146, forward strand.
ACATAGTTCATGTGTCATCCGTGTCGTGCGTCAAGTCTTAAAGTGACAGCAGCCTAATAATAAACCTGCTGCTGTCTGTGTCATGAATGTTAATCAAAGAACAAAAGACAAAGAGAAATTCATTCACTGCTCTTGACTCAATCAATTTTGTATCTTTAATAAGGATTAATCTATATTCAATTTTATTATTTATGCAGTGAAGTCTGTGCAATGTTCGATTGTTCCATTTCTCTATATTTACCTGTTAGGATGTTTTCACACTTGAGTCCTCTTTAAAATAACTGAACTCAGACTACTATAAGTGGACCAAGAGGTGAAAAAGGGCCCAGTTCTCTTTTCGTTCACAATGCTCCTGTCCCTGAAAGAAGACTCGGAATCCATTTTATTATTAATTATTTTTACTATTTTGTAAAACGATATTACTACAAATGCTGTTGAATGAGCTTAACTGTTGTTTTATCTTTTGCACAAAAATATAAATTTTGTTGCTGCTAACACCATATTCTTGCACTATAGCACACATCGATATTTGTAAATACCATTTGTTTTTAATCGTTTTCCTTGAATCATGTTTTTTTTTTTCAGGAGGCAATTATAACATCAGCATAGAAAAAACAATAATACATATATACAATAAAATAAAGATCTAAATTAAATAAACTGCTTTAAATTTAAAGGTATACCTAAAATCAGCATTCAAATAAGAAAGGGAATAATCAAATGAAAAAATAAAATTGCATATTCTTCACTGTATGAATAACATTTATTTTCTTATATTAGGCTGTCACTTTAACTACAGTAGTAATAATAATAATAATAATAATAATAATAATAATAATACCTTTATTTAAAGGCGCCTTTCAAGGCACTCAAGGACACCGTACAAACAAGATATAAAATATGAAGCAAACAAAACACAAACTTACACGTCAATCAATCAATCATATCACTAAAAGCTATTCAGATATGTTTTTATCTGAACTTTAAATTGGGAAATTGAATCTAGCTGTCGGATGTGTAGTGGTAAAAAATTCCATAACTTAGGAGCTGCGCAACTAAAAGCCCTACCACCAAAGGAACTGAACTTGAAATTTGGAACCGACAATGATTCTGCCTTAGATGATCTCAGAGAGCGAACAGGAGTATACAGATGAAGAAAGTCAGAAAGTTAATAAGGTGCCAAATTATGTAGAGCTTTATAAGAAAGGAGTACAATTTTGTAATGTACACTGTAACGGACAGGAAGCCAGTGCAGTTGGAAAAAAAATAGGAGTAATATGATCAAAGATACATGAATGGGTAACAATCCTGGCTGCTGAATTCTGAATTAACTGCAATCTGTGAAGTTGTTTTTTAGGAATACCAAATAAGAGAAAATTACAATAATCAATCCGGGATGTAACCAAGGCATGAATAAGTACTTCTGTGTTGTGTTGAGAAAGTGAATAACGGAGTCTACCAATTTTACGTAAATGAAAAAATGCAGTGCGTGAAATTTTATTAATATGTGAACCAAAAGAAAGCAAACCATCAAGTATAACCCCAAGGCTTTTCACTTGGTGGAAAAGTTAACCGGATAGTTATCAATGGACAGATTAAAGGATTGAGCTTTGGATAGAGCAGACCTAGCACCAACAAGAAGGGCTTCAGTTTTATTGGTATTTAAAATTATTAGTCATCCAGATGTTCACATTCTGCAATCATTTATTAAGATTAGAGGGGGGATGGGAATTGTTAGGCCTTGTAGAAACATAGACTTGTGTGTCATCAGCATAAAAATGGAAATTAATACCATAGGAGCGAAAAATGTGACCAAGAGGTAGAATTTAAATAATAAATAAAAGCGGACCCAACACTGACCCCTGTGGAACACCATGAGTGACTGAAACAGGCTCTGAATGAGCATTCTTAATCTGAAAAGTAATGCATGGATCCAATATACTGATACACACAATTTCTTTCCCAGATGTTTACATTCACTTAAACCAACTGTTTATGTGAACTTTGTGTGCTTTTGACACTTTAAACGCACTAAAAATTTATTTTCATACACGCGCTGCGATAGCTGGCTTTCTGTGCATGGCATGTGCTCATATTACCATGTATCAAAATTTTTAAACTGGCAAGGCACACAGCCACGTTTCTCTTACACAGTTTGGAAATGGTTTAAATGACAATAAACAAGTGTACGTTGTGAATGAATAATTTGCAGAGATCTGCCAGAAGCAGCAGCTATGTTGAACAGCCGATTTTTATGGAGGCATCTGATGACCAAACTACATTGGAATTCGCAAATGGAAAAATCAAGTGAGCCCGGACTGATTTGTGTTCACAATAGACATACTTAGCAAACCGTACCGTTAGCTGAAAGCGAACCGTACTCAGACCACCTCCCAAGATGGTCTCTGTTTGGTTCGCTTTTAAGGTCGTTTGGAGTGTTCACATATGGGCCAAAAATCATGTGAACCACCCTCAGACCCCTGAAAAGGACCAAGTGTGAAAAACACCCTTAGACCTGCCTGGAAATCTTAATGGACTGTTTACCAGGTTACATGGGTCAAACTGCATTTTAGCAGGGCAGATAAACGTATGAAAAGGTCTGACTGGACCAGTAGAGAGAGAACTTTTTTCTATTTTTATTTTTATTTATTACAATGGGTTTATGTGAAGATTGTTTTAAGTTCACTTAAATTAAAAGTTGTTATATTTTGAAGCCTATTAAATGTAAAAAAATGATCGCTTTCAATTTTACTGTAATGTTGAATGGCTATAATTAAAAAGCGTTGCGAGTTGTAGAGTGAAAGCACCCAATGTGCTGGTACTCAAAAGTCATGACATGGAGCAAAATTGGCCTACTGTTGCAGTCTTTATGCAACTTAATGGCCGACTATATTCACGGTGTTGGTAATATATGATAGAGTGAAGTGCGAGAACAGATGGACTTGAAGAGTATGTCCATAAGATTTCGCATTGTGCAGTAAGGGGTAGAGAACTTTTGGAAGTTGAAGGCAGGGCAGGAGAGAGAGTGAAAATGGAGAGGAGGGGGAGAGGTGTGGCTGTTGGACATTCCGACTGCTTTTCCGGTAAGGGTTTCCAGCGAGACCATGCCTGGTATGTCGGTCACAACAGACCTGGTCTTGCTTCAAATCACTTTACAAGCACAGCAGTGTAGTAACCGCTGGCCGTCACCTCAGTCTGCATGTGCAGGAACAAATGGGTCTGGTGGTCTTACCGTCTGTTTAATTATTTTAAATGCATTTCCGTTCATTATACGCTGCATTCCCTCAGGACAGGACATCATTCAGATGCCCAAAAAAGGTGAATAGTGTTCTAGGTAACACAGGCAGTAATAATAATAAAAAAAAGATGAATGACTTGTCATATCAACTTCATCAGCAGAAGTGAATGTTCTTTTAATATCTACTAGTTTTTTTTATAAAGCCTTACTGACTTATCAATCTTAAGATTTCTTCAGGCTGGAAATTCTGCCTAGCCATTTAACATCCTGTCCTTGAAGTATGCCTGTAGCTCATTCCACTCAGGCTCAAATAAAAGATATCACTCGATATCATTTGTGTTTGCCCGTTTCTTCTCAGACAGATAGACATTTACAAAGCAGTAACCAGATGGGATTACTTTTCTAAATTGTTAAATTATGTTTAGCTACAATTATTTAGATAAAATGCCTGTCATTTCATGTACCGATTCTGTATATATATCAGATGGGATGCCAGATTTGGCCAAATGACCAAATCCATGACGAATGTGCATCAGGTAGCAAGCAACAATTTTAGCGTTAGGTATGGAATTTCACAAAGGTCAAAATAAATGGGAAGCATTGTGAAAATGTATGGAATGCATGAATAGAAATGTCAAAAAAAAAATAAAATCATTTTGTATGAATATTATTTACATGGAGACAATTATTTTGTTGTTTTACTCAGTGTTTGTGTTTGTGTTTTTTATTTCAGGACTCCATGAATGCCCTGGTTTTAGATCTGGACTCTCCGGCCTTACGTAAAAATAAGAACATTGAGACCTTCTTGAACAGATGTGAGTATCTGCTTTTAAGAGACCGCAAATTTTCTCTGATTGTTGTTCTGTGGTAAAGGAAATACTTAATGGTGGCATCATGTTTTACAATGAGGCTGCTTCCTGCTTCAACATCAACAGCATTTATTTGAATTGAAATGTTTTGAATGGCTCTTCCTAATTTGGGTCATCACATAAATAATGAGCTGTCAACATACTAGAGCTGCATGATTCTGATAACTTGAAAATCTATTTTTTTGTTTCAAATAGAGATCACGATTCTGAACAGACAACTAAACAAAATAACATGTAATTTACCAGAGGTTCTGACAAAATGTTAATTGCTGTAACTTAGTCTATTTAAAATGTTAAATTAATTTAAATGAATTATTTTTCAAAAAAACAGTCTGAATTAATGATTCAATGACTCATAAATACTTCTCTTGTCTCATTACTGGATAAATCAGCCTTTTTGAACAAATCTGAATAATTCATTGACATACATTTTTTAACAGTTACTTGTCACCAGCTAGTGGTGTAATGATGTAATCGTTAATCATCAGAGAAGGTGATTTGCTCTGTTTTGATCGCTAGACATCAGTGTTTATATCCGGAAATGATCTTTAAACGCTGCACCGTTATCTTCATCCGCCCGCATGAGGAGAAGCACTTTAGTTTCATCTGTTCAATTTGACAACATCTTTTAGACGTCTAAATGACAGGCATAACAGATAATCAAACAGAACGCGTGTTTGCTCTTAAAAACACGAGACATGCGTAATAGTATCCAGAGTCGCAGCGCTGATGAATGGAAAAGAAGGCTAGGTCTCGAGCGTGACACCTTGAAAAAGCTGCGAGACGTGGCGCAACGGTCAAAGGTGATAATTTAGCGCATTTTTAAATAGAAAAACGATTAAAAACCTTACTGTTAGTGTTTACAGCGCGGAGTAATCGCGTCATCTTCATAAGTCTTTATGATTGGCCCAAAGCAGACTTCTTATGTCATCACATTCTGACTTCAAATACCGGTAATCTTCATTCCGCGTTCACAGAGCATATTATCCCAGTTATTTACAGGCAATCTTACAACTTCCCTTACTGGTAAATTGCCGGAACCAATTTACCGGTATTTTTTAAAAGGTCCGGTTCACACATGATCTGTTACTGGTAATTTACCAGTAAAGACTGCAGAGCTCGAAATTAACTTTTTTTTTACTTGGTAGCACTTCAATAAGTTAGGAGCACCACAACTAAAATGTTTATACATTGTTTAAGTGTGTGTGTGTGTGTGTGCTAGGGGTTGCGTCGACTAGTCGCTGGCCTATAGAGGGCGCAATAGGATAAGCCATTTCCTAACACGCAGGCTCTGTTTCCAACAGTTAAAAATGACAAATAAATAGATACTCAGAGCGCTCTCCACAAGACATGTTTGATTATACCATCTGGATGCTCAACATTGATCGGGAGAATGCATGCTTATTGTACAAGTAAGTGAATCACCGTTCTAAACTAATGCGCGCTGCATTGTAACGCACACACATCAAGCTCGCACATCACGCGGAGATCGCGCGCTCCTCACACAAAACCATTCAGTAGCGCATAAATGTATTGTCAACACTGTTCTGTGATTCATCAATAAAATAGCTTAGAAACTGAAGTTATAGCATATATTTCTTAGTAACTAAAACCCACAGCTTCACTATTAGTAGAGAGACGCTGGCAGGTAGAATTAATTCACACGCAATCGCTCTCTCACTAATGCATTCATATAATGTCATCTTTATTGTGCTAGTTATCTGTATCTGATTCAGAACGAGCAGAAATCTGTGCGCAATATAAGGACCCAAAGACAAAAAGAACTGATATAACTGATACAAAAGCTGTTATGTAGGAGCAATAACCTTATGGGCAGCACTGTGTCATATGCCATAGCTGTCCTGTGCACAAGAAAACCCGTGTTCGCGTCTCAGCTCAAGGTTCAGGGTTATTTGTTCATGTCGTCATCAGCGACTAGTCGACGTCGACTCGACTTTCATCACATAAATGTCGACTTAAAAAAATATGAAGTCGAAGTCGTGCAAATCGGTCATTCAGTTGTCTATTAAAAAAAGTTGAATAAAAAAGTTGCTTGTCTGGAAAAAATAGGATTTTTGTGTTATAAATATAATTTATTCTGAAGTAGTGTTCTCATTTAAATCTGCATATTTGTGATTTACCCAGAGGGCATTTCTTTACCCTTTATAAAGGGCATTTTCCCCCCAATCTTATTAAATGTATGCTGCTTCATCTTTCTTTTTAAATTTGATCAATGAATTAAATTAGAATAAGACACTATAGGGCTGTTGGCAATCAAATAAAATAATTTACACTGAAAAATTACAATTGCATTTGAATAAATGTTATGAGATTGTTTTAAATATATTTTGAATATACAAATAAGAAATGTTGGAAAGAATGATGCTATTAAAACATAACTGCCAGTAGGTGGCGCAGTCATTGAGTCATTAATTCAAACGATTCGTTCAAATGACTGATTCATTTAAGAATGAGGCAGTTGTTAATGAATGGGTCATTGAATCTTTGACTCAAATTATTCGTTCAAAACGCTGAATCATTCAGTTATGGAAGAGTGTTGCTGTGAGACGCGCTGTGGTTCTGCTATGATCTTTGTTTGGAAATATTTTCGCTGCTGAACAAAAACAGTCAATATTGTTTCTAAAATGTAAGTGACTTGGTTTCAACTGTTTATTGAACTGTTGTATGTAATCGATGTCACATTTTCAATCTTTGTGTGTGCTGCTGTGCTGATTTGTTTTGATTTCTCCTCGAGAGGCTGCGGGAGCCTCAACAGCGCAGTACATTATAGTACATACATTAATATCCACCATCAGTCGCCACTTAAACTAAATGAAATAAAATCAGAATCATTCTTGTGTTTTTGGTGATTCCTTAGTTTGTTGTTGTTGACGTTTTAATCAGGCTACTTGTCCAGTCGGGCAGGTAAAATTCTCTTTCACTTTCCCCTTCATAAAAATCGTTCTCTCTTCAGCTCTTTACATGTTGCGTGCTAGTTAGCTCCCTGTCACGTGACAGCAGAGCGCAGTGAAAGGGAGTGATTGACGGCTGATATTAACCAATCTAAAATCTGCTTTAGAGTTAAGAGCATAAAGATGAAGTTTAATTGGTTATCTGTATATCAGCTCACAGCACATACTGCACTGTTCAACACATTTGCTATACATTTTGTCCTAACTTAATTTGATTGTGTTCAATCCACTTAAATATAAGTCAAATTGAAGTTTACTTAATCTGTTTGGGTTGAGACTACATTAATGAGTTGTGTTGTATTAACTGAAACTGGGCGGGGCTTTTTAGTTCCCAGCATGTTTTGCATATGGCTAAATCAAGAGAGAGAAAATGTTATTTTATATGTAAAAGTGTTATTTTATGTATTTTTGAGCAAGATGAGAAAGGGGAGACTTGATTGTTCTACTAATTCCAACATAATTGAATATTAAACACTATTAAACACAATTTAAATTACAGTGGGTTACCATTGTGGAGAAGAGTGGAGCATTTGCTTAAGCTGTGGACTAATACAACTAATGTTATAATGGCTTTGCTGAAGGAGATTTTAATGCTTAGCATTCAAGATGCTAATGTGTGCTATTACTAGCTAAAAATTTGTCAACTCACTGAATATATGAAATTGAATGCCTGAATCATGTCAGGGAGCCATATAAAATTCACTTTGAGACTACTTAATTGAGTCACTTAAAATGTGTTAATTCATGATGTTGAAGTTACGTTTACAAATTATGTTTGTTTAACTTAATTGATTCATGTGGGACCAATGTTGACCAATTAAATCATGTAAATCCAACACACTTTTTTTTTTCTCCAGTGTATAAGTCCAAGCCTCGAAATTGCGACCACTTTGGTCGCGTATGCGCCCGAAATTTGATCTATGCGACCTCAAAAAATATTTGGGAGCATTTGTGCGGGTGCAAATATTTGTTGAGGTGCGTCCGGTTTTCCTTTCTCTACAAAATGTTTGCCAGTTACTGCACACACACAAAAATTTAGTTTTCATGGTATGTGTTAGAGCTGCATGATTAATCGTTAAAAGATAGCAATCTTTCACACCTGCCAGGAGCACATGAACCACAACATTCAAATCTGTGTTGCCGCTAGCCCAGAGAAAGCAGTTGTCATGTATACCGCTTCACAAACAGTCTTTTCAACCAAACTGTCTGAAGAAATGGCTTGCAGGTGATGTCATAGAGGGTTTTAATGCACTTCCCATTCAGTTTAATGCAGGACACTTGTACTTTTGGGAAACGTTTTTGTTGTGGTTGATTGATAATGTAATTTGACATTGAACATTGAGCTTACGGCTATACAATAATGTGCACGCCTGTTCTTGTAAGATACAGAAGGTTTGGCTTGGTTAGTATTTCAATTGGAGACTGTCTGGAAATACCAGGTGCTGAAGGCTATGTATTCTTCCTGCCTATGGACCATTACCTTTGGTTAGGCTTCAGCATCCCCTCATCCCTACATAGAACAAGCGGTTTGGAGAATGGATGTTTTATCTAATTTGACAGCAGTGGCCAATAATTTAATATTCAGTTTTTTGTCATAAGTGATCCTTGGTATTTGTTTAAATTCAGTGCCTGTGTGAATGCATCTGTGTCTGTATGCTCTATTCATGCGCTATTAAACTTTTGACTAATTATCACATTCTGTCCAGACTTTGTTCCTGATTCTGCTTGTTGTCATGGAGACCATAGGGCTGTATGGACATTATAATGTGCGGTTTGGATGAGAGAGTGTGACTCAACAGTCCTCTCATCCAGACTGTGAACCCTCTCTACTTTGATAATTATCATTACTGTTGTTGATGTCGATGTTCTCAATATTTTAATGAATAACTACTAAGCTTTACAAGTATATACTGAAGATTTCTGAGGGTTTTTTTGTTGGGAAAAGGCCAACTGGGCATTGTTTTGTAGTGGTAGACCATTATGGGTTTTTCAGTTGCCAATGGCTATATCTAGAAACCATTATGGCCGTAGGCCGATTATAATTCAGATATGCTTGTATAATATAATATACAAATAATACAGATAATGTATAGTACAATTTAAGGTTAGCAAATATAAATTTGAAAACACTTCAATCACTTTGCCATGGATGAATAGACATGGTAACCATCATTACCATTTACATACCTGACTGACCAGAAAACAAATTCTAGTTCATCAATCATGACATGACCAAGGAAATGTGATTTTGATGTGTTCTGTGTACAGATGAGAAGGTTATGGGCCAAACAAGGGAGCTCCAGATGAAGCCAGAGGATTTTGACCGAGTGAAGGTGATCGGTAGAGGAGCATTCGGAGAAGTCCAGTTGGTGAGTGTGTTTGTGTGAGAGAATTTCAGGATAATATGTATGTGCATTTAAAAGTATATGTGTTGATCTGAAAATGTACTTCCCCTCTGGAATAGCCTTCCTTCTCTAATGACGTTAGTTTGACGGCTTGGGGAGAACATCCCCTCCAACGGTCAGTCTGCTACGAGCTTTGACAGCGAGCTGAGTGGATCGCCTACGTTTCTAGAGCCAATCAGTTCTTAGTGGGGGGAGAAACAAGCTGTGTTTTTCTCATTCAATATTCCGTTTCTCTTGGAAAATGCGTCACAACACTGAAGTCGGTCGTAACTTCAGTTCACGGTGACTTTGTAGAGAACTTACAAGATTATATGAGTTAAATTTAACAGTTAATCAATTTACCTAATTTGACATTCCAACTGTATCTTTCTATTCTGTCTGTTGTCATAATCCATTAGCTAGTTTATGAGTAAATTAGGGCAAAAGCTATTATTTATAGATCAAATCTAAATGGGACTTTTAACGGAAGTAAAACAGGGTCCCTGCGGGTTCTTTAAAAGTCTTAAATTCAGTTTGATCAAATTTAAGGCCATAAAAATTCTTAAATATCTTAAATGATGCAAGAAAATTCTTAATTATCATTTCAAGGTGTCTTAAATTTGGTGATGGAAAAAACAGGAATCACGATATGGCTTAATGTGATTGATTTATTAAACTTCAAAAACATTTAATTAAATGTTCAAAGTAAACACATGTTGCTGTTGCGCATTCTACAGACGCATTGTTTGCATTTTCATGCAGCTCACAGCAAAATCGATCCATATTTTTACGCAGCATACATGCAATGTTGATAACTATATATAAACTTTTAGTTTTTGTCCAAACCTGTTTGTCCAAAACTGTAAAGTTGTTTGAATCGTGGCTTTTACATTCATTTTATGGTTTGGGATGCTACCATAGACATTGTCCTACTCTGCTCACACGGCATTAATTTTATTTGTGTAGGTCTTAAAAAAGGTCCTAAAAGCCATAAATTTAAACCCTGCAGATACCCTGGTAAAAGACATTAGAGTGTCTTTGTATGATGTAATTAAATTATCAAAACTCAGCCATTGTATAATAGCACACATAAGTTATACTGTTAAATCAATCTGCGGCATTAATAGAACATTATATGCGCCTGAAACAAGCCTGCAACACGAGTCCTGAAAACTGAAGCCGACGCGTCTTGAACGCCCCCAGGTGACTGGAAGCAGTATAGGTCATAAAGGCAGATTATTTGATGCTATAAAAACGGGGGTGTGACATTATGATTGACATCTGAGATTGACTGCTTCTCTGAGCTATGTATTCACTGAGGCACTAACAGACATTTTTCGGGAACTTCGGGAGGATATTGGAGCTTTAACTTTAATCTCTACATTTCCATAACTGTTTATTTCACAAAAAGTTGTTGATTAGGCGGGAGTGGGGGAGGGACCTTGATATCGCGGCTCAACTTCGCGCTGTCTACTGCGCAGACTCGGGCTCCAAGTTGCTACTGCGCAGACTCAAGACCCAAGATGTCAGCGCCATCTTGAACACTGGCGGCTTCAGTTACGCCAACGGAAGAAAGTGAAGGCGCGTCATCCATCTTTTTTTACAGTCTATGGCCTGAATGCATCACATTTTAAAAAGCACAATATACATATTAAGGCAAATATGAGCAGGTTCAAATTGTTAACTACACAAGAATGATATTAATTGCGATTATTTTAATCTATTAACAGCCACACTTTAAATAAATGTAATGTGTAATTGTCTATGTATGTGTTAAGTGTGAGCAGTTGTACCAAATGCTGCAAGCAGTTCTGTGTGCTTCCTGTTGAATGACCCCTTGTAATTGTTTATTTATGTCAGTCAAATGTATAAAAGACGGAGAGACCATGTATAGTTTTGTGTCGTCACTCTGGGTGTGTGTTTGTGATAGTCAGGGGAGAGATGCAGTGGGATGAGTCTGAACAAGCCTGCAGACACAAACAACATGATTACCCAGTATTCTCCACTGTCAGTTGTCTGACAGGGGCTGTGTGGGTGCGTTGAGCACAACAACAGAGGGTGCTTTAAAATGTGACACTGTCTGTGTCGAAGTCAAAACAACCTCTCAGAGTGTTCATTGGTGTTATTTTTAAATTGGTTTGGGAGTGAGGTACAAGATCTGTCATAAATTGAAAATGTTGTTCATGGGTGTGTTAGTAATGAATTAAGTCTCACAGAATGTATGTAATGTGGTTTTGTTATGATGTGTTTGTGTAGGTTAGGCATAAGGCCTCTCAGAAGGTGTATGCAATGAAGGTGCTCAGTAAGTTTGAAATGATCAAACGCTCAGATTCTGCCTTCTTCTGGGAGGAACGTGACATCATGGCATTTGCTGACAGCCCATGGGTCGTACAGGTAAGATGTGCTGACATCTAGTTATTTTAATCCACAAACATATCCTGTGTGTGTGTGTATGCATACCTTACATGTGCAACAATGGGTTTTTAACATACAAATACTTGCTATGGTTTGATACGAGTAAAATGAATATGCTTTTTCCAAACATTAAATATCACATGACTATCCAATATGTACACTACCATTTAAAATGTTGGAGTCTGTAAGATTTTTTTATTTTATAATTTAATTCAGCAAGAACACATTCAGTTGTTTAAAAGTGACAGTAAAGACTTTTGCATTGTTACAAAGAATCCTAAAAAAACGCATCATGGTCTCCACAAAAGTATTAAGCAGCACAACTGTTTTAAACATTGATAATAATAAGACATTTTTATTGAGCACCAAATTGCCATATAAGAAATGTTTCAGAAAGAGATCATGTAACCATAAAGAAAATTCAGCTTTGCTATCACAGTAATAAATTACATTTTAAAATAAATTAAAATAGAAAATAGTTATTTTAAATTGTATTAATAACCCCAACATTACTTCTTTACTGTATTTTTAATCAAATAAATGCCGCCATGGTGAGCATAAAAGACTTCTTTCAAAAACTTAGATTTACTGATTTATTTTTATGATTATGATCATATTTAAATAATGAAACTGGATGCTTTTAGTTTTCAGCAAATTTAAAAGCAATATTGAAGAGTCAGTCAGATTCAAATTTTAAGCTTGCAATTGACAACTATTTTGTTTCTAATTCAGTGTTTTTTAAATTTTTATTATTATTATTAATTAGCTAGCTGCTCAAGTTAAAATGTTAAAAGTTAAATTATGTGTTATCTTTATTGGACCAGAAATATTATGCCGGTGCATCTTTAGTTTGAGCACATACATAATGTCACACTACAGAAATAAAAAACAAACTAATATTCTCCCCCCCTCCCTCTTTTCGATTCTTTCTCATCTTCTCCTCAGCTGTGCTGTGCTTTCCAGGATGACCGTTCTCTCTACATGGTAATGGAATACATGCCGGGAGGAGATCTAGTCAATCTCACCAGCACATACGACGTTCCGGAGAAGTGGGCGAAGTTCTACACTGCCGAGGTTGTGTTGGCGTTGGACGCTATTCACTCCATGGGCTTTATTCACCGAGACGTCAAACCAGACAACATGCTGCTGGACCGCTACGGACACCTCAAACTTGCCGACTTTGGGACCTGCATGAAAATGGATGGGGTGAGGGGTCAACCAGTTATTGCAATACAAAAATTTCAGTTGTTCACAGGCTCTTGTCAAAACAGCAGGCTCTCTCTGGTCAGCTTCTGACCAAGCATTTCACCCTGAGCGCAGGGATTTTTAGCTCACCCCTGGATGTAATTGCATGATAAATACCTTGAACACATGCCAGTTCTTGTCCAAACTCAAGGGACCAAAGAAAAACTCAGCCTTCCTCTCATTCCTTTACCTCTGAAAGATGAAGACCTCGGGTGGTTTCAGAGGTCATAGAGGGGGTTAAGAAGCTGTTGTTTTTTAAAAACACTCAGTTTATGTTGATTAAAGATTAACTGTGGTAAGATCAATTTCTCCCCCCATCTATTCTAGTTGTATATGCTGTTTTAGCAATTACCCGGATATATGGAAATGGGAGCTTAGTTATATTTGATGCACTGAAGGTATTCTGCATGTTTTCTGCTTTTTTGCTATATTATGTGGTAATTATAGAGCATTAACTGTAAAATCTTTGTTATAAGGGTCTTTTCTTAAACTTGTTTTGACTTGAATGCTCTCTAATGTCCAACACAATATTCAAAGGCCTCCTGTATTAGGCTATAAATAAGAAACTTTGCTAGTACATGTCAACTTATTCTAACCTGAACTTAACTATTGAGAGTTATTTGACATGTAATTACTTAAACTACATGTTAACTATAAGTTACTTATATTTAGTGGAATGTATAATGTAGACTAATCTAGACTTATTATAAGTATATATCATAAATAAACACTTTGCTAGGATACATTTGAAATAATTGTCTGGTTGCTCCGTTAGTCTGCAGATATCGCTACTGTATATCATCAGTGGATTTTGATATATTTGCTGTATTCATTTTTAGATTATTCAACTTTAGTGTTTTCACTGTTTTTTTTGGTCTTTTACATATGAACCACATTACGTATTACCACATTACACATTAGTTATTCATTCAACAACGATGACCTCTGAGATGGTAGATACTTCATAGCTACTGTGTCTGCAGGGACTCTGAACTCAAAACTAGATAGGCCTAGAATAGAATGTTATGAAATGCATCAAAAGTTATATAACATACCAGTATATGAAATTAACTACAGGGACCTGTTTTTGTCCCACTTTTGACATATTTGGGCCATTTTTCTGTCCCAACCCCCCCAACCCATATATCCTGGTTGAATTCTGACCCTGCCCATGAGTGCCACAATCCAGCCATTGAATTGAGGCTCGACATATTCCTTGTGTGGTATTATAGTGCCATCTAGAGTACAAAAGCAGAACTACACACTGCGGGGAAAAAAACGATTTTTTTTTTTTTATTTGAATGTTTTAGTCCCAGAATCAGTTTGAAACAGGTTTATACTTTCCAGAAATCATGCATTGAAAGCCATACTGTTCTCTTCAACTTGAATGAAAAAAATCTAAATAAATGATTTAAAATAACACAAAAGTAATTCTTATAAATAATTAATACTAATAATTATTTTATTATTATTTTATAAATAATTAAACTCTGGTTCAGTGTAAACACTATTTATACATTGTTTATTTTGCTGCGTAGAGTTTATAGATATAGATAGACATCCTTTAACTCATGGATTGGTTGATTTGATTCCAGACGGGAATGGTTCATTGTGACACTGCGGTTGGAACCCCTGATTACATCTCGCCGGAGGTTCTCAAGTCTCAGGGAGGGGACGGATACTACGGACGCGAATGTGACTGGTGGTCGGTGGGAGTATTTATCTATGAGATGTTGGTTGGTGAGTCAGGAATGTGTGTGTTTTTGTCTAAATTATACATCTGTGGTATTGGTTTATTCAGTGAGATAAATGTGTGTGTGTGTGTGTGTAGGTGACACACCGTTCTATGCCGATTCTCTGGTGGGGACCTACAGTAAGATTATGGACCATAAGAACTCCCTTAACTTCCCTGATGACGTTGAGATCTCTCAAGAAGCCAAAAACATCATCTGTGCCTTCCTAACTGACAGGTGAGCTTTTACATGCACAGATCGACATAGATGTCGTCCTCTGGTCTATATGGATGTTCAGCTGCCAGGGTTCACATGTGTTTGACAATGTGTTTTTGTGTTGTATTTGGTAGGGAGGTTCGCCTGGGCCGAAATGGCGTAGAAGAAATTAAAAGACATCCTTTCTTTAGAAACGACCAGTGGACCTTCAGCACCATTAGAGAGAGTGAGTAAAGCACCTTCCCCCACTTCATTAACAAATATTTTAGAATTTAAATACATACACGTTTCAGTAGAAATTACATTAAAGTATATTTTAGTTTACAATAAATGTTTGTCAGTACATTCAGCAGCACAGTTTAACCATATTAAGTAATTAAGTATATTCTTTAAATGTATATTATTTCTGTAATTCAGTTTTTTAAGTGTGTACTAAAGTGTACCTTTTTACAAGGGTGTAGATAGCATTTATTGAACAAAAAAGGTTCTTTCAAAGGATGACTCTTTTGAAACTTTGAAATATGGCAGAAAATGTTTTTAGTATTAGTGCAGACCTCAGCTATTTATGTGGCATCAAAACAAACGTAACTTTACTGAAAATAGAATATGGAATAAAGTTCCATAACTATATTAACTGCTCATTACACATTTGTATTTCTAGTGTTACCCAACTGAAACCAAAACAAGCCTCTAAGCTGGCCGTGAATTTCTGAGCAATGTTAGCTTCATCTATACTCTCAGTGCCCTTTACCTCAGCTGTTATAAACGCACACAGTGAACCGTTTTTGTCCCGTTCTCTCCCCAGCTGCAGCCCCTGTGGTTCCAGAGCTGAGCAGTGACATAGACACTAGTAATTTTGATGAGATAGAGGAAGATAAAGGAGAAGTGGAGACCTTTCCTACACCCAAAGCCTTTGTTGGCAATCAGCTGCCCTTCGTGGGGTTCACCTACTTTAAAGAAGACCAGTAAGATATTTTTGTCAATTCTGTACACTAAACTATTTTTAGTACTGTGTTGGATCTCCACTTGAGATTCTGAAGCAAAACCAGTTGATAGCTACTGTCACAAATAATCTGGCGTGTTTTTGTGCAGGTTGTTGAATGCTGTTAACAGTTCAGCAATGAAAAATGATCTCCCAGTATCTAAAAGAGAGGTACGACACTGATACACTCCTACCTTCTTCAGCTTATATATTAAATTTAACTGCCTTGTGCTCTTTAGAGACTGGATTTACCTCATACAGTAGACCCTGGTTAGAGACTTATTAGACTTATATATTAGACTTGGAAAAAAACCTGAAGCTTACCTGATTAGTGCTTCTTGTGACATTGATTGTAATTAATCTTTTCATTCTTTTTTTTTTACCCTCAGGACAATTTAGCAGTAAGTCTTCATTCACTCACTCTCTCGCTGCTTAATACACAGCTTATTAGGTAATTTATTATTTTAAGAGATTGATGATATATTAAATAAAGATGGCTTTATTTTACACTCAGCTCCAGAAGAAACTTCATTCTATAGAAGAGCAGCTCAATATTGAAATGCAGGCCAAAGATGAGCTGGAGCAAAAATACAGAAGCAACTGTAGCCGCCTAGAAAAGATCACCAAAGAGCTTGATGAAGAGGTGAGTGGGTGTTTCATCTCTATAACTTCAGCAAAGTTGTGTGTAGGATTATACAGTGATCTTACCGCTTTGCACATTTGTTTATAGATAAATGGCAGAAAAGTGTTGGAGACATCTTTGAGACAGCTGGAGAGGGAGAAAGCTCTCCTGCAGCACAAGAACGTAGAGAGTCACCGCAGGGCGGAGAGTGAAGCCGACCGCAAACGCTGCCTGGAGAATGAAGTGAACAGTCTGAGGGATCAGCTGGATGAAATGAAGAAGAAAAACCAGAACTCGCACATCTCCAATGAGAAGAACATCCACTTGCAGAAACAGGTTTGTGGGTTTGAGGAGAGTCTATCACATCCAGAAAACTTGCTATCTCTGTCATTTAGGTTCATAATTGAATGTCAGGTAGATGTGGTCTTGATTTATCAAATTTTTTTTAAGACAATCAGAGTGGCTTCATTAGTTAAAGCGTTATAACGTGGATTTGATTTAAGGTGTGTGTAAATCTCTTCACAACCAGAAATGACTTGAGAAATGTAATAAATCATGTAAAAATGTATCTTTTATTGGAAAATTAAACATTTGATCAAACTTTGAAACAAACAACTGAGAAGATAATGATCAAATCTATGCTTATGAGAGTCAATTATGTATTATGTATTAGGTACGTTATCATCTCTGACAGACAGCATGTTGAAGCCGCTCAGGCTGCCATTTTCTCCCTCTTCTCGGAAAGTGATAACACATTTAAAACATCCGGTAGTGTGGGTTTTCCAGGAAATGCGTGTACTCCCTGGACCTATGCTTCTCGTAAATACTACCATGTATTGTGCACGTTATTTTTTGACAGACATCGATGTCGTGATATTCAAATGATGTGGATTTGAAAACAGATGGATCGTAAGGTAATAATAATTTCTTAGCCAGCAAGTATTCAGTTAAGTGATTGATGCCCACAAGTGTATGTTGATAATTTTAGTTGTAATATTCCAACCGACAGCCAGCTTAAGTTTTTGACAGACGTGATAATGTGCGTGAGGGGTGAACTATGTTTGTTTTTTGGGTAATTATAAAATATGCTAGAGACGTTCAAATGCTTTTTGCGTGGTTCATTATACTTATTTTACGCAATGAAGTTTATTTCATGGCTTAAACAAATTACATGTTACTCAGAGACTGATGTTTGGCTAGTCAAAAATGTTATATTCAGCTGTCGCAAAAATCAAGTTGTTTTTATTGTCTCATAACAAAAAATCGTTTATTTAAACCCATGAAAATGAATGCAGATCCTGTTGTAAATAGTGAAAAATCACTTTTTAAAAATGTTGTTTCATTAATACCTCTTAGTAAATTTTGACTCGTATACATACACACGCTCTCATTCAAAAGTTTGTGCTCCATTTTTTTTTATTTTTATTAATACTAAATTAATAGTTTTCAACATCGATAATAAGGAATGTTTCTTGAGACTTCTTTCAAAAGCATTTTAAAAATCTTACCAATCCTAAACTTTTGAACTATAGTTTATATAATATATGTGTGTATGTGTTTTATACATATTTATTTGTTTGTTTCTTATTATTTTTATGGTTTGGATGAATTACTTGTTATTCAGGAATTGATTCACAAAACATTTATTTGAATATTTTATATTTTTGTGGCATTTTGTTGCATAGTCTTAAATCAAATTAATACAGTGTCTGTCAAAAGCAACATTCAGTTTCTTAAAAGTAAAGTTCCCAGAATTATTGGTCTGTATTTCTGAACAAACCTGTTGCTATGTGTCTCTCATGTGTTGTAAAGTAACAGAATGGTCCTAGTAGCATAATGCCATTTCCCTATGATAAACCCGTGTGTCTCTCTGGCAGCTGGATGAGGCGAATGCGTTACTGCGGGCAGAATCTGATGCGGCTACGCGGCTGCGTAAAGCTCAGACAGAGGGCTCAAAACAGCTGCAGCAGCTGGAGGCTCATGCAAGAGAACTGCAGGACAAATGCTGCATTCTGGAGAACAGCAAGCTCACGCTGGAGAGAGAGAACATCAGCCTGCAGGCAGCGCTGGACGCAGAGAAACGAGAGCACACCCAGGGCTCTGAGACTATCTTTGATCTACAGGGTATGCGTGTATCCCTTCTTTTGGAAGTATCATATCAATTCACACGCAACAGTGTTCATCCATATTCCACCTCTTATCCGTAGCACGAATCTCTGGTTTGGAGGAAGAAGTGAGACAGGCAAGACAAGCCCTATCTAAAGGTGAGACAGAGAAGAGGCAACTTCAGGAGAAGCTAACAGACCTGGAGAAGGTAAACAAATACTTTCTTTCTCATTGTCATTCCCTCCCTTGCTGTGGCATTATAGGCTATGGTTGTGGATTCAAATGTCATTTGTACCATCCTCATTCCCAGCATTCACTGCTGAACAAATGTACTATTATAAAGCTATAAGGTTGATGTACTGGTGTTTAAGCTCTGTTTATTGCATTTTATATCCAGCCCCTCTGCTAATGTCCCGCCCACTGTGTGTGTGTGTGTGTGTGTGTATGTGTATGCCCAATAGGAGAAGAGCAATAACCAGATTGACATGACCTATAAGCTGAAGGTGTTGCAGCAGGGTTTGGAGCAGGAGGAGGCGGCACACAAGGCCACAAAAGCTCGACTTGCCGACAAGAACAAGATCAGCGAGTCCATTGAAGGAGCAAAATCTGAGGCTGTGAAGGGTATGAGAGCTAAGTGATTAAAGATCATATATAACATATTTTGAATGTTGTTTTCTTTCCTGTGTTTGCGTATTTCCTATTAAAACAGGTAGTTTACACAAATTGAAGACCTCAGAACAAATATAAATGGACTAAAAGCTAAACTAAACTCCAGTTTTTATTTCATTTTAAGAATAGTGCATAGTGAAGTGCATTTTGAAGGGTGCGGTGGAGAACATATTGGTTTAGATTAGGACAGACAAGAGCCAAGAGTTACATAGGGGATTTGGTAAAAGTGTGAATTGCTAGTTTTTGTAAACATAACAGAATTTTGTGGCCTGTTAACATGTCTGTTTTTGTGTGTTCATCTAGAGCTGGAACAAAAGCTGCAGGAGGAACGTTCCTCTAAACTGCGTGTGGAGAACAGGGTTTTAGAACTGGAGAAGAAGAACTCCATGCTCGACTGTGATTATAAACAGTCACTGCAGAAACTAGAGGAACTGCGGCGGCATAAAGAGAGACTCACAGAAGAGGTACGTGCAGTGTATAAATTAATTTTTGCTACACCTGCCAATGGCCGGTTAATTTAAGAAAATATGCTGGCCATAAATGTCTGTTATTTAGCATTTATTAAGATTTTTTTTCTTTCAAAGAAATTCATACTTTTATTCAACAAGGCTTAATTAAAAGTGAAAGTAAAGACATAATTTTACAAGAGATTTCTATTTCAAATAAATGCTGTTCTTTTGAACTTTTTTATTATGGCTACTAGTAATGGCTACTGAAAATTCAGCTTTGCCATCACAGGAATAAAGTACACAGATCTACAGATTCTCCTGATCTTTCTCTTTGTCTAGGTGAAGAATCTGAGTCTGAAGATTGAGCAAGAAGTTCAGAAGCGCACTTTGACTCAGAATGACCTGAAAGTTCAAAATCAGCAGCTCAGCACCCTCCGAACATCAGAGAAACAACTCAAACAGGAGATCAATCACCTGCTGGAAATCAAACGCAGCCTGGAAAAACAAAACATGGAGCTGCGCAAGTATGCAACACACATACATATGAAATCATTGAATGAATGTAACACACTTACATCTGTTTTTACAAAAATATTAAAATCATTCATATATTGGATAATTTTCCATGTGTGTTTCAAGGGAGCGTCAGGATTCGGATGGACAGATGAAGGAACTGCAGGATCAGTTGGAGGCAGAGCAGTATTTCTCCGTAAGAAGTCTAAACTCTTTCCCTTGCAGAAACAAACTGAGCACTCAAAGGTCTAACAAGATTGTGTGTATGGTGATTTTTTTGGGCCCCAGGAGGAAAACGGCTCATATAGACAACATATCTATATGACTATGAAAACAAATCGTATTGAATTGTTTTTTGAAAATGTAAAAATGCAGAAAAATTTCTGTGAAGGTTATTTAGGAGTTAGGATTAGGGAATAGAATATACAGTTTGTGCTGTATAAAATTCATTGTCTGTGGAAAATTCCCATAAAACCCAATGTGTGTGTGTCTGTGTGTGTATAGACGCTTTATAAGACACAGGTGCGGGAGCTGAAGGAAGAGTGTGAGGAGAAAAATAAACTCTATAAAGACATGCAGCAGAGTCTACAAGAGCTACAGGAGGAAAGGTGAGATTTAGATCCAATAACAAGCAGAAAAATCAGCCTAGTGTAAGAAGTTTTTAATCCACTGAATTATCAAAAAAATATGCATTACAACATGGTTATGTCATTATATATTTATATACACTCACCTAAAGGATTATTAGGAACACCTGTTCAATTTGTCATTAATGCAAATATCTAATCAACAAATCACATGGCAGTTGCTTCAATGCATTTAGGGGTGTGGTCCTGGTCAAGACAATCTCCTGAACTCCAAACTGAATGTCAGAATGGGAAAGAAAGGTGATTTAAGCAATTTTGAGCGTGGCATGGTTGTTGGTGCCAGACGGGCCGGTCTGAGTATTTCACAATCTGCTCAGTTACTGGGATTATCACGCACAACCATTTGTAGAGTTTACAAAGAATTGTGAAAAGAGAGCTGATAGAAGAGCAACTTTGACTGAAATAACCACTCGTTACAACCGAGGTATGCAGCAAAGCATTTGTGAAGCCACAACATGCACAACCTTGAGGCGAATGGGCTACAACAGCAGAAGACCCCACCGGGTACCACTCATCTCCACTACAAATAGGAAAAAGAGGCTACAATTTGCACGAGCTCACCAAAATTGGACAGTTGAAGACTGGAAAAATGTTGCCTGGTCTGATGAGTCTCGATTTCTGTTGAGACATTCAGGTGGTAGAGTCAGAATTTGGCGTAAACAGAATGAGAACATGGATCCATCATGCCTTGTTACCACTGTGCAGGCTGGTGGTGGTGGTGTAATGGTGTGGGGGATGTTTTCTTGGCACACTTTAGGCCCCTTAGTGCCAATTGGACATCGTTTAAATGCCACGGCCTACCTGAGCATTGTTTCTGACCATGTCCATCCCTTTATGACCACCATGTACCCATCCTCTGATGGCTACTTCCAGCAGGATAATGCACCATGTCACAAAGCTCGAATCATTTCAAATTGGTTTCTTGAACATGACAATGAGTTCACTGTACTAAAATGGCCCCCAGAGTCACCAGATCTCAACCCAATAGAGCATCTTTGGGATGTGGTGGAACGGGAGCTTCGTGCCCTGGATGTGCATCCCACAAATCTCCATCAACTGCAAGATGCTATCCTATCAATATGGGCCAACATTTCTAAAGAATGCTTTCAGCACCTTGTTGAATCAATGCCACGTAGAATTAAGGCAGTTCTGAAGGCGAAAGGGGGTCAAACACAGTATTAGTATGGTGTTCCTAATAATCCTTTAGGTGAGTGTGTGTGTGTATATATACACATTTCTGGGTGAAAATGCCAGCAAAAATAACTTTTTTATCGCACTGCTGTTTTAAAGTCTGAATGCGTATATGTTAGTTTAATTTGTGTGTACCTTTTTTCTCGTCTCCTTCTCAGGGATTCTCTTGCGGCCCAGTTGGAGATCACACTAACAAAAGCTGACTCCGAGCAACTGGCACGCTCCATTGCGGAGGAGCAGTATTCTGACCTGGAGAAGGAGAAGATCATGAAGGAGCTGGAGATCAAAGAGATGATGGCCAGACACAGACAGGAGCTCGCTGAAAAAGACACCACCATCACCTCTGTGAGTTACACTGTGTTTCAGCTACAAGACAGAATCAAAGATCACATTTAGCTTTGCAGCAGTCTTGAGGAACTTGTTGGCTTTAATTGTCCTGTCTTTATACAGTTAGAAGAAGCTAATCGCACATTGACAAATGATGTTGCAAACCTGGCCAATGAGAAGGAAGAACTCAACAACAAGCTAAAGGAGGCACAAGACTGTAAGTGGCTAAATATGTTGACCCTTTATATATATATAATATATATATTTTTTTTATATACATGATTAATTTCAAAATAATTTTCACTATTTTCAAATATCTAAAAAAAATTATATTTAGCATTTTCAGAGCTGTTCATATGCTTCAGTTGCATATTCAAGATATTCAGTGCACATTCCTATTAATTTATCTCTGATTATTGAACTGATTATTCTACATATTTTTGTATGTCATCTGCATGGAAATTTTTACAGCTTAGAAAATGCATTGACCCACAGTATCCTTAGCAAACTCATGATAATCAGAGGAAAGCTGTTGGGGATTTTGCTGTAACTATAATTTCTTTTATTTTCAGACCTGCAGAATCTGAAGAATGAAGAACAGTCCATCACTCAAGTGAAACTGGCCCTTGAGAAACAGCTGCAGTCAGAGAGAACTCTCAAAACACAGGTACCTATAACAGTTTCCTTTGAGCAAATAACTCGATTTGAGTCAGATTTGCTACATTATTATTTTTCTCTTTTCTCTTTTCTATTTATCAGGCGGTGAACAAGCTGGCAGAGATCATGAACAGAAAGGAGGTCAGAGGTGGAGGCAGTCGCCGTGGAAATGATACAGACGTGAGGAGGAAGGAGAAGGAAAACAGGAAGTTGCAGCTGGAGCTTCGTTCTGAGAGGGAGAAACTCAACAGCACCATCATCAAATACCAGAGAGAAATCAACGACATGCAAGCAGTATGACCGCTAATCAGTGTCTGAAGAATGCCACATTACTCCACAGGTAGCCAGAATACTAGTTTCTTACTCTTGTTTATTTCCTGCAGCAATTAGCGGATGAGTCTCAGGTGCGTATTGAGCTGCAGATGGCTCTCGACAGTAAAGACAGTGATATTGAGCAGCTACGCGGCCTATTGAACTCTCTCAACATCCAGTCGCTCGACTCGGCCAGTATGAGCAGCGGCCCAGACATGGACACTGACGAGTCACTGCCAGGTACTGTTAAGGTCTTTTCCCAACTTCTTTTCATTCTGTTTTCCTCTATTCTTTTATAGCTTTTTCTTTTATTCACTTTCCTCTTTTTGTTTTTCTCCACATCGTTCTGTCACCCTTCCTTCTTTCTGCTTAGTTTTGCTCCGATTTTCAGTTCAACTTTCACCCTTCACTTCACTTCACTGCAGAGCCTGAGCCCACAGGTGACCTGCATGGCATTCAGTGCATGACCTTTTGACTGCTTAAGACTTGACGGGACCTCATGCTTTGCCATGACAGGCTTTTCTGTGGTGTATTTTTTTTATAAAGCTGCTCTGTTTTATTATACATGTCTTCCTCTCTCTTGTACAGAGACAAGACTGGAGGGCTGGCTGTCTTTACCAGTGAGGAACAACACCAAACGCTTTGGGTGGGAAAGGAAGGTAAGTTTTTTTTAGAGAAGTATATTGCATTTTTTAAAGCAAGCAGATAGCTAAGGATGCTATGATGCTAAAAAATGCTATTAAAAGGGCTCCAACGCAGTTTGAAAAGTATGGAATTTGATTCGAGTAATTTCCAGGTCTGGTTAAGTATGGAAAAATATTTGTGTTGCCCCTATTCAGTTAAGAATTAAGAATTTCTAAAATAAATGTAACAGGCAGAGTGTTTTCATGACACAAATTTAGTGATTGTTTAGTAATGTCGAACACAATTGAATGTATTCAAGGCACACAATTTCATTATGCGGACCTGTTTGTGTTTACTATAAATGGGTCTTTTTTGAAAGAATTGTGCATGTGCCACTCAAACCAGCAACAGATAAAGGAACAAACAATGATCTCAACGTGACATCAAAATGGGCCAATCAATTAAGTAATCAGTGCTTCATTTTCCCCCCGATTATTCAAAACGAATAAGAAAATAAACTACAAAGAAACAATTTATTTATTATTAGAACCAAGATGCAAATGAAGTAAACAGTGTAACTTATTGCTGTAGTCTTCATTGGATTAGCATTTTAAGGGATAGTTCACCCAAAAATGAAAAAGTTATCCCATGATTTACTCACCCTCAAGCCATCCTAGGTGTATATGCCATTCTTCTTTTAGACGAACACAATCAGAGTTATATAAAAAAAAATATCTTGGCTAATCTAAGCATTATAATTGCAGCCCAAAATTTGAGGCCCAAAACAGTGCATCCATCCATTATAAAAGTAATCCATATGGCTCCGGGGGGTTAATAAAGTCCTTCTGAAGCGAAGTGATGGGTTTGTGTAAGAGTTAGGTTTATAAAGTAAAATATCTAGCTTCTACCAGACTGACTTCCATATTCAACTTACGAAGAAAGGTGAACTATCCCTTTAATTTAGATCTATTTTTAAATAGGAAGGATGTATATGGGAATGTAAATTAGTTTTTATTAACCTCATTACATGTGTGGTCAGTGTTGTTATTGTTAACTAAAACTATTAAAAATCATTTTCCGTAATTGAAATAAAGCTGAAATAATGAGTGAATAAAATAAACCTGTTCGATTAGAATAATTAACCAATTTCATGTTGTCTGCAACCACATGACAAATACAAATTACCAGGAATAAAACCTCAAATGACCGCAAACAAGAGCTAAACCACTAGAGCTGCAGTTCTAGACTGTACAGTACCATGATACGTCTGCATCTGAAATCCCATCCAACCCCATCATGCAGGATTCAGTGAGTCTTTTGTTTCTTTTCTCTCCTCTAGTATGTTGTGGTGAGCAGCAAGAAGATTCTCTTCTACAACAGCGAGCAAGACAAAGAGCTTTCCAATCCTTACATGGTGTTGGACATAGAGTGAGCCCTTTCACCCTTCAAATCCATTTGTTTAAAACAAACAAGCTTGTCGCAATCTTGTCCTGCATCATTTTGACTGACTTACGTCTTCTGTTATCTTGTCCTTATCTTTATTTCTCTGGTATTTTCTAGTAAACTTTTCCATGTGCGCTCGGTAACTCAGACGGACGTTTATCGTGCTGATGCCAAAGAGATCCCCAGAATATTTCAGGTATAATGGCACACCAGAGATACCACAGGCAGGGAATCAGGGACTTTGAAACTTGAAATCTATAGAAGTTTTATAAGATATGCCATAAGTAAATAAGGATGACAGCTGTAAGCAAAGGTTTCATCACTTGTCATTGGTTCCTCCAGATCTTGTACGCTAATGAGGGTGAGAGCAAGAAAGAGCAAGAGGAACCTCTTCCTGGGGACAAGTCCAGCTACATTTGCCATAAGGGTCATGAGTTCATCCCCACGCTGTACCACTTTCCCACTAACTGTGAAGCCTGTACCAAACCCCTGTGGAACATGTTCAAACCACCTCCAGCCCTGGAATGCAGACGATGCCACATCAAGTGCCACAAAGACCACATGGACAAGAAAGAGGAAGTCGTCGCCCCCTGCAAAGGTGAGAAGAGGCTCTCTTCTTACTAGCTTGATGGTTTTAAGTGAATCTTAATTAAATTTTGTGCATTTTTTTTGTTTAATGGGTCATTTTAATTTGTTTACATGCATATGTTTCTGTATGCTTAGAATAAAAAAAAGGTTCCCTGGATCCTGGGAAATATGGGAATATAGTCATATATAGCTTTTTCAGTTCTAAAGTATTTATTTAAGAAGAAATTACTTTTTGAGAGAGCAAAAGTACTATGAAATGGTGTAAAAAAAAAAAAACACTAAATATGTATCTATTTTAATTAACACGTGACTGGAAAAGTCATGGAAAAAGTCGAAAGATGAGAAATATTAAAGATGTAATACTTTTCAGCAAGGATACATTACATTGATCAAAAGTGACATTATTACACTTAAAGTGTTACAAAAGATTTCTATTTCAAATAAATGCTGTTTTTTAACGCTTTATTCATCAAAGAATCCTGAGAATAAAAATGTATCATGTTTTCCACAAAAATATTAAGCAGCACAGCTGTTTTCAACATTTATAATATTAATAATAAGAAATGTTTCTTTGAGCACCAAATCATCATATTAGAATGATTTCTGAAGGATCCTGTGACACTGCAGACTGGAGTAATGATGCTGAAAATTCAGCTTTACACCATCACAGGAATAAATGACATCTAATGTCAAGACAAAAGTATATTAAAAGAGAGTATATTAAAAGTTATTTTAAATTGTAATAATATTTCACAACATTACTGTTTTACTGTATTTTTTTATCAAATAGATGCAGCCTTGATGAGCATTAGAGAGACCATTTCAAAAACTCTTTTTACATTTTTGACCAATCCCTAAATTTTGGAAAGGTAATGTATGTTTGTACTAATTTGTCCCATTCACTTGTTTGACTCTTCTGTGCTTGCTTTCTCCATCCCCAGTGAACTACGACGTGTCTACGGCTAAAAATCTGCTGCTGTTAGCCTTGTCTCAAGAGGACCAGCAGAAGTGGGTTAGTCGGCTTATGAAGAAGATCCCCAAAAAACCCCCAGCACCAGACGCCCCTCACCGCTCCTCTCCCAGAGCTCCTGTTAAAGTACAAAGCAGTCAATCTATGAGGAGACCCAGCCGACAAATACCTTCCGGCAAACCCAGGTGAGGAGTAAGCCTTGACATGATCGTTTTTATGCAAAATTCTGGTAATTATTTGGCTGTGTCCAGCTCTATCTTGTGTTTTCATGTGGCAAATGTAAAATTTATGCTGTGTCAGTTAAAATACATTGCCCAGATTGTTGTTCATCAGTGTCTGTCTCTAGAGTAAGAGGATTACATAAAGGCCTGGTTTACATTCACGCTTGGTGACCAGATCCTTTCAGACCAGTTTGTTCAAAAGTGAAAACTGTCATCATTTACTCAACCTTACGTCATTCCTGTATGTCACAAAAGGAGAAGTTTAGCAGAATGCCTAATCCAGTGTTAGATATACTACAAAACCATTGTATTTCTGTAGCATGTTTAAAAACAGAACAGATCACTTCGGAAGTGGTTTTGGAATTAATTTTACATGCTTATTAATCTTAAGCCAGGTACACACTCTACGATTTATTATAGTTATATGACTTGTCAGTTATACGATTTATACGAACATGATCCCCTACTGTAAGCACACTGTGGGATCTCAGTTGTCATTAATGTCAGACTGTACGGCAGTCAAAACGCGTTAAAAACAGAGACTCGTCTGGAGATACACCATCACTCCGTGAAACGTTCAGTGACTGTGAGCTGCATTTACATGCAGGATAGAAATGGTGGCTAGCAAACAAAAATTATCTCTAGCGTTCATTTTGATCATGGCTTTTCTTGTAAAAAAAAAACAAGATGTGTGGCGCAACCGGTAGTTTGTTGTTGTCTCGCTAATTGTGTCAACAGGTTCTGCACTGCTATTGGTTTTTGATTTGACGGTTGTCGTAAGAGAAGCCACACTGCAGGACTGCGCCTCAACTTCTGACACAGCCAGAATTTCGTTGGAGGTAAAATTTGATCGCAGTGGTCATTAATCTGCTGACGGCGAACGTGTCAAACTCAAAAATGTGAATCAAAATGTGAATCAAAGACTTCACATTTTGGCCCAGGATCAGAGGAATCTTTTTCTCAGGCGGCCAAATTGAGTTTGATTCAGAGTTCTCCCATACAATCCAAAAATCAAATGCCTTGTGATTTGAACTAGTTTAAAGCCAGATGAAACAGCGTTGACATTTTACCATGATTTACTGTAGTAACCACTGATCTGTACAAATGACTGGATTGCTCATTATGTTGTAAACTGCCATCAGATGGTGTTTGAGCGGCCTTCTTACGATTCCCTGCCGACAGAGGGCATCGCAGCCAAAACCTTAACCTAAAATCACCCGATTTGCAGTTTGTCAGTCGCACATGAGATATATGTACGTACATTAATTGATACTTCAAACATCATCTGTAATGTTTATGGTCTTTTTGGGCAGAATAAGTGATATATAGTAATCGTTAAGATAGGTGCGTTTACTGCATAAGGTTTCTTTATGTACGTATTTATGCAGGAAATATTAATCATGAACATTTATCTGGGATTATTATCAGAAATGTATCCGATTAAATATTACAATACATACAATCCCCTATAAAATTGCACTATTATATTAATAGTTTACCATCATCATCATCTTGCTCGGAGTGACAGTATAAATGCTTGGAAGTAAAGCTTATGTTGTTAAATCCATACGCAGTCAGCATAATTGTGAAGCATACAATATATTATTTACTGATGTCTTTTTGTTGGCCAACATCCTCTTCAGACTTTTGGAATCTTGGAAACCGTTAAAAAGCCAAAGGTCTTAGGACGTTGGTGTTGTACGATTGTGCAGGGAGACTTCATAAAAACGCTGATTTGTTAGGTAATGTTTTCTCATTAATATCAGATGATTTCCTATTAATTCAATAGAATGTGAGGGAATATTAGGGAATACTAATAAGGAGCTGTGGCTTCACTTTTTATGACAAGAGAAATCCAGTTCTCTATATAGAACAGTGGTAGTAACACTAACCATGGGATTGTGGCAGAAATGTGGAATATTCATATCAGGTGAATATGGTAGTGAGGTGTGATGTGTGGTTTTTACCTGTTAACATGTTCCAAATACTATGGAAGACCAAATTCTACCCTATACAGCCCTACTTGGACATTTTGTGTTGCATGAAAGAAATAAAGTCCTAAAAATTTGGAACAACACAAGAGTGAGTGAATGATGACAATTTACACTTTCATTTTTGTGTGAACTGGAACTACCTTTTAACATCTTGTTCTGTAAAAGCTGTGCATAAAATCAATGCAGAAGCTTTGGCACCGGTTACACACTAGAGAGCTACTCTATATAATACACAGGTTTGTGCACAACGTAAAGGACCCAACAGCATGTGCGGAGAAATCTGGCTTCATCTACCACAAGGGTCATGAGTTTATCCCTTTATTCTACCACTTCCCTGCCAACTGTGAGGCCTGTACCAAACCCTTGTGGAACATGTTCAAACCTCCTCTGGCTCTGGAATGCCAGAGATGCCAGATCAAATGCCACAAAGAGCACATGGACAAGAGAGATGAAGGTCTCAGACCCTGTGCTCCAGACCAGTTCAACCCCCAGTTCAACACTGGGTGAGCGGAGAACAAGACCGACCTGGAAGTTGGATGGAGAAAGTATGGATGTTTATTGCAGACAGCGTTAGGATGCTTCAGAAACATCATTCAAGAGCATTCACGGTTTAAATTGCGGTGCTTAGCTAGCACAATAACATTTTATGGTGGCTAACCGGATATAAAGCTTGGACAGTGTTACGCTGGGCTACTTTTTGTAACTTGGGATGCAAGGTGACAGCTTGGGCATTAACAAAGCACTTTTTCTCTTTTGTATCAAACTCAGGTATCAGAAGATTTTAAACTTCTTGCATAGAGAATATACTTCAACTTTATTGCACATTTTTGCACCAAACTCAAAGATGCATACAGGATTTAATATGTACAGGAGCTTTGAATATGTACAGGATTCAAAGCTTGAGCAGACATTGCCTATGTTTTGGTTTAGCTACTTATAGTAATTAACTCTAATGTGCCAAGGTGTAGCTTCACCTTAGAAAACTACCTCACTGTAGAGAGACTGGTGAAGGCTTGGCTGAATGCTCTCTCCTCCACATGCAGGCCTCTGGATTTGGAGCTTCAGGACTGGCACTGGGCTCTGGATGACGTGGATGATGTAGATTATGACCATGCGTTTAATTTCTGAGGAGCATGTGTAGGGTTGAAACAGGGTAACCACTTACATAGGGGCTCTGTTCCAAAACCTTGTAAGCCACCTACGTAGTCTGCATTTAGATTATTTGACACTAACTAAGGTAATCTGTAAAAACGTGAGTGATTTAATAAGATTTAATGTTGTTATAATGCAAATTATAATGTGATGCCTAATTTTACTTTTTAATATCAGACATTTACCAGTAAAAAACAACAATAATAAAAACACTACCGTTCAAAAGTTTGTTTTTGAATGAAGCTTATTTGATCAGAAATATAGTAAAAACATTACTCTTCAGAGTCACATGATCCTTCAGAAATCATTTTAATATGCTGATTTGGTTCTCTAGAAACATTTGTTATTACTATTGTTAAAAATGATTGTGCTGCTTAAAAATTGTGAAAACCGAGATATGGTGGAAAGTTCAAAAGAACAGCATTTATTTCAAATAGATATCTTTTGTAACATTATAAATGCCTTTGTCACTTTTGATCAATTTCATGCTTTCTTGGTAAATAAAAGTATGTATTTTTCTTAAAATCGTACAACCTTAAACTTTTGAATGGTAGTATATGCATAAAATAGTCCAAAATGAGATAAGATTTAATTATGAATAACATTTACATTTATAATTTATCAATACAAAGTCAAATCAAGTTAAAAATGGACCATTTCATCCAATATTTGTATGTGCATTTGTATTATTATGATCTTTAGAGTATCTAGGCTGATCACTAGGTTTTGGAACAGTCAGGGAGTGCAATTGGATTTTTTTGGTGTTGAAGCAAATTTAAGCATGTGTGAGTGTGATCATTCTTACTGGTGTGAAATATTTGGCCAAGATGGTATATGGAGAATTTGCCATAACCTAACAGAAGTTTCTGTACCAATTCCTCTGCTCATAAACACCCTCTCCACACTCCAAACCCACAGGAGGCGCAATAGTTTCTCCAATCCTTTCTCATTTACTACTGAAGGAGAGGAGGTTTGTTCAGAGAATTGGTATTTGGCCTGCTTGTGTTTCTTCTTTGACCTTTGACCCTCTTGCCCTAGTCCCCCTCGACTGGACACTCCAAAGATGAGGCGAGAAGACTCTACCAACAGCATTCTGAACAAATGAGTCCATTGGCTTACCGTGTTTACAAACTGTTTACCAAGAAGACATTTCAACTGTACTGTAAAAGTAAAAAGAATGAGAGAATGTGCATCAAAACAGTATTTTTAGGTCTTTGTTCCCTTTTGCAATAAAAGTTTGCAACTGTTGTGTGTTTGCAGGTGTATTAATCTGCTTTTCTTGAGCATGATGGCATGTGCGCTGTGGCATTTTTCTATATTATTACCAAAGGATTTTTCTTTCCTCTTGGGTTAAAATGTGGTGAAACTAACTTTCTCTTTGTCTTTCTTTTTCTCGATTTCTCCCTCATTCTCTAGTTAACCTTATATTGGGAATCTGGTGCTGCTACATGGTGATTTGGGGTTCTTCCTGTCACATCAACAAAAGACCTTTGTCGTAACTTTTCGCACATTTTGGCAAATCCCAAAAAAGTGAGAGATGCACAAATGCTGATGAAGGCTTTGCTGTCGTGATATGGCTTTTATTTTCTGGGCATGCGGTTGCTTCGACTTCAGGAGCACAACAGATCTACACAGAACTGAATGGTCAGCATCACACCAAACTTCTTATTCATTCAAGGCCAAGGTTGACCTGAAACGCTAAGACTGAACCGGCCAGAGAATGTGGACGACAGCTGGGTCTGACCGGGTCTGTCTTTTTTTTTTTTGGTTTTGTTTTTGAGTTGACTTTTTAATGGCTGAATATAGACGGTAGTGCAACACACCACATAAACGGCTAGAAAACACCACTACATATGTTTCTCATTCCTTCATAAATGCAAGTGCAACTCTAGTGTTTCTTCTTGTAGAGTGTTTTTATCCTTGTTTACCCCATTGTATGATCAAAGCTTGATTTAACCCTCTTTGATCATGAATGCATCCCATAATGCTCTCCTGGACTCCTGTGCTGCTCACTCCCTAGTATGAGTTGACTGTAATCTGACGAGGAACCTTTATTAACGGGTATGATTAACGGTGATCAACATCTAGATGTGAGCTGTGCATGTGGGCAGGAGTTTCCCAAATGTTTCCAGATTTGAAATTAATCTGCAGGCTTTTTTTGGCTGGTCGGTTTATGAATTTGGTCATCAGCTGTTAAAAGTTGAAATTGAGTTTCATGCTACGATTTGAGACCAAAACTGATTCACCTTGCAAGCACATAACTGAAATGTTCATAAGATGGTGGAATGTCTAAAAATGTTTAAATTCACTAGATTTTTTTTTTTTTTTTTTTTGCGATTTGAAGTGGTCATGGTCAATGTTTGTTTTTTTGTGTATCTTCACCTTAGCAAACAGTGTGTATCTCTGGGTGTGCTGTGAATGCATATCCGTGTTCTTTTACACATTATATATATATATATATATATATATATATATATAATGAATATACAGCGTATATTTGACCTGCCATCTTACCAGTTGGTTTGCTATTTATACAGGTCTGGGCACTTTTTTTTTTATTTTAAACCGTTGCCTTCAGATTTGCATGTTTTATATTGATGTACTGTTTGACCATAAAATGAAAAGCATATGTAGCCGTGTTGTTTGGAGACCTTGTATAACATTTGCTTATTTTTGTAAACAAAAGTAGTCAGTTAAATAGGTATATAGCTGTGAATGTAGTAAAAGGAAGTAAAGTTTTAATATAAACAATGTGGTCATTCCTTTCTGTCTGATTTTATCACAGGAATAATATATATTCTTAATACAAATGACATCTGTACTGAGTTATTGCAAACACAAAAATCTAGTTAATTACCACAAAAGAATGGTTCAGAAAATGTATTTGAAAAATGATAGTTTTTATTTTACATGTAATTAAAACATTTCCATACAAAAGGAATGTTTATTGATTTATGAAATATAAAAGGTCTATTAAAGTACTTAGGAAAGAGACATTAGTTGTATATTAGACCTAAAAATCATGAACATTTGTCTTATACTTGAACATATTGTTTGATCTGAGTGAATTCAGAAGAGTCTTATGTTTTTTTTCTTCAGTAATATTATAAACAACACATCAATAATATGTGAAAGGTATCCAGTTCAGAAAACCCTGCCTTCATTATATCAGCACATGATACAGCTTAATATAAAACAGTGCATATTTAAGCATATGTAAACATCATCCCTGTACGAACTACAGTAAAAGTCTGATCAGAAACCTGATAAATCAATTTTAACAGTTCTTTAGCTGAAAATTGGTCAAAAACTATCTGCCTTTCTGAGAAGAAAAAGAAGAACTTAAAAACAACAGTATATCTGAACATGTACAAATGCAGGAACTTAAAACAACAATTCAGGTAAGAAACCTCACTGGAAATATAAGGAAAATAACAATGGAAGAATCAGGGGAGGACACTAGGAATGTGTGTAGAAGTCTGACCGAATAGTGTTACGACACAGTAATGTGACAAATCGTAAATTCATCAATTTGGATTCCACAACATTCACATTTGAGATTCAAAATAGTTATACTGGAAAGAAAACTATCCTGTCTCACATTTCATAACATACTAGATTCACATGTCCTGAAGAAAATAGCAGTGCTTGCAAGGCAGCAAAATAAAAGTGTAGAAAAGTTTAAGCTGAACAGAAGAATTAAAGTGTCAAGACGGCTATCAGATGCAAGGAAGACAAGTATAAGCAAATATTGTTAATCGCTGTTGCATTTAGAATTGGAGATTTTCAAAATGTAAAGTTACATTTACAACAAAACAAAAAAATTGATTATCACACAAAGCATGAATGGTGCCTTGCAAGCACTAGCACTAATTAAATCATATGGAAGGCATTATGATAAAAAGGTTTTTGGTTGTAGGACACACTTGCCCAGTCAGTAAATCTCAACATCCTTTACATTACAATATAGAAAGCGCTACATCCAATAGCAACTGACCTGAATCCAGTTTGTTTCTTTAAAAAAAACTCCAACCCCACACATAGAGAATACATAGTATGTAACAGAAAGTGTGAAGTCTTAATCCTGTTTCACAGCCTGGGGTTTGTAGTAGATCACTGTAACCGTGACCCACATGTTCAGAACGGTCATGACGACAAACCGAATGAGGACTGGAGAAGAAAAAGAGGAAAGGTAAAGATGACATCTTAACCAAACAAACAATCAACACTTGAGCTCTTTACTGACCTTGTGTGTCTCCTGTGGTGATGACGGTGGTGAAGATCCGTGCTGACGAAGAGAGCAAACACTCAATATTAACATGACAGACTGAAGAAATGCTTAGTTTGTGTGTGTGTGTGAGACTTACCCATACATGTGTATGTGGCCAGACCCCAGGTGAGAGTGCTGACCTGCCGAGAGTCCTTTGAGCGCCACAGACACTGAAGCTGTGCCAGTTTACTGCTGGCGCTGATGAATGTGCACAGACTCTGAGAGAGAATGGCAAAACACAGAAAACTCTTATGTTATGTTGTTTTTTTTAAATAAATAATGCCGTTCAAAAGTTTGGGGGCAGTAAGATTTTAAAGAAATGACTTTAAATTGATCAAAAGTGACAGTAAAGGCATTTTTTAAAATATATATATTTCAAATAAATGCTGTTCTTTTGAACTTTTTATTCATCAAAGAATCCTGAAATGCATCATGGTTTTCAAAAAAAATTATTAAGCAGCACAGTGGTTTTCAACATTAATAAGCATCAAATCTGCATATTAAAATGATTTCTAAAGGATCACGTGACACTGAAGACTTGAAAATTCAGCTTTGCCATCACAGGAATATATTTTAAAATATATTCAAATAGAAAACAATTATTTTATTTTAATAATATTTTACAATATTACAGTTTTTACTGCATTTTTGCTCAAATAAATTTAGACACTTGCATAAGCATAAGACACTACTTTTCAAAACATTAAGAAATCTTACCAACCAGAAACATTTGAATGGTAGTGTATAAAATATCACACTGAGAAGTGTAGAATTTCTGTGCCACTGAATGCGAGCTCTCTCTTTTTATTTTTATTTATTTATTTTTTGCATGACTGGGCTGGACAACATTGGTATGACTGAAAACAGTAATTTTTTCAATTCTGTTCAATGCAAATAATGCGACTATTATGTTCAACTAAGTGTACATTTGACACTAATGAAAATGCATATGAAGCATTAGCATTATGAAGTATTGGCATGTTCTTACCATAGCCAGATCAATCACCCACTTCTGTACTGTAAGCAGCTGCCATCCACCCACAAACCTGATTCTTTCAGTAAAGGAAATGGAATATACATTAAATATTTTTTTATTTTAAATCAAGCAGGTTTTGATTGGTATTAAGACTTTTACTCTGTGCCCAGAAAAACTGCATAACCTGGGCTTAAAGGATACAGTGCTGCGTATATGAGGCTGTGCTTCAGGTTTCTATTGTAATGCAGGATCAACAGGAGCACAATGACATCTGTGGACACACAGGATTGAACATAAACACTCCGATTCCAAAGTCTCACTTGTGATTAAGCATCAGAATGTCGTCTCACCTTGTGCAATGAGGATGGGATACTCCAGGTATGTGAGGGGTGGGTAGTCATAGTACATCTGATAGGACATGAACACTAGAAACCTACACACAGACAAGAGAAAGAACAGAGTTGGAAACTTTTTGCCCATCATAAAAACATACATTTGATATTTAACACCAGGATCCGGCAATTATTGTTTGATCTTAAAAAAATCTTGTGACAGTACTGGCAATATACAGAAGTTTTCAGGACAGTGTTGTTTTAGTATCATCATCGATGTTATAGTTTTTGTTAATATTTTGATTTTATTTGAACATTTTCTGATTTAACTATAATTTTAGTTAAAGTTTTAGTAACTTTTATGTGCGTTTTTGATACATTTTTATGAATTTGTATTTGTTATTTTAGTACTTCACGTTATGTCGAATGTAAATGAGAAATGTTGGCAACTAGCTGAAATATTTCTACATTTAATTTAATTTAACATTTTGTTTCAAGTAACAAAAATATTTTAGTTAACGATAATAACTATTTTAGCTCTAAAATATCTTACTTTTATCTATGCGATCTCTATCAAATAAATATTTACAAACCCTAGATCACAAATCGCTGTAAAAGACATGGTTTATGGGAAACCCTGCTTTATACAATATGTAACATAAGTATGTCATACGCACACTATGTTGATTTGACGCATGGTGAAAATTACTCTAATGCAGCATCCGAACACATCA
The DNA here is from genome assembly GCA_039654625.1 of Rhinogobio ventralis. Taxonomy (NCBI): domain Eukaryota; kingdom Metazoa; phylum Chordata; class Actinopteri; order Cypriniformes; family Gobionidae; genus Rhinogobio; species Rhinogobio ventralis. Next base: position 19,928,997 of record CM077204.1, read on the forward strand.
AACTCTCCTACATGCATGCACGAATCATATTTCAATGTCATATATGCCACTAACATATCAATGCCAGTTTGATGCAGCTGCGTCAGTCTTTTCATGCATCCGTTCTTAAAAGATTAATCTCAATCTACTGAAAGCAGTGAAGTTCTTACCCGACCAGCTCCAGCAGCAGACTGTTCAGACTGACTCCAGCGGTCGCTCTGGCCCGCATCAGCACGAATATCTGCGGGAACTTCAGCACCATACACACGAAGAGAGTGCTGAAGTTGGCCAAATTCAGGGTCAAATTACCGTCCATGTCTGTCATTTAATTCCCCTCTATCATCCGCTTCTGGGATCCTGGCACGAAGCGTCTCCAGCTGTTAATATCTGAATCAGCGGCACTTCCGCACACATCAGCGAGCGACATTTGACCCTCCACAGCGCCCGTAGCTCACATCATCATCTTGTTCTTAAGTGAGTGGCGTTACCACTGATTGCATTTACCTTCAGGTCATTCGCAACAAATATGGTGACAAATATTCCGTCATTAAGAAAGATTTTAAATATTCAGGAATTCCAATTGAGCTATTATACAACCAAACATTATATTAAACGCTATACAATTCTTGACTCCATTAAAGTTTGCAGATTTTTAAAGCTTCAGTCTGTAAGTTGTGCATCTTTGTCCCCATCTTCGTTTGAAACTTGCAATTGCAGTTATTTGCAGAATTATCTTTACGTGGGTTGTGCAACGCTCGGCTCCTCAGCGCGGATGAATCTAATGTTTTCAGGATTGTGTCTGTCATTCAGGCCTACTTCTGAATCACAGATTCTACGTTTTGGAAGTATAACCAAAATAAGAATTTTTCCAAAATAAGAAAATGTCATCTGAACAAGTAACATGTCTGCCACTTTTGTTCTGACCAACTGAAAAAAAAAAGCATTACAATAAATCGCGCTACCAATGGTGATTTAATCTATCGATCGCTTAGCTCATATCACATCAAACCGTGCAAATTATTATTATTGTTATACTTTGTTTGTTAACAACATCGGCATTGCGTGAATACGTGTGTGTATTAGCGTTAACTGTAGATTTCAATTTCTGTACAGTCTAATCTTTTGCTTTTGACTATGGGTGAATCTCCGGTTGTCACTGACGATTGTCATTTGGACCTTTCTGGATTACAATCTGCCATAAAAATGATACGTTTTATTGTTCCAGCTGCTGTGAGAAAAGGCTATAAATGATCCGCCACCTGCAGCATCCTCACGTGCGATATAGCCTACTAGCCAGGTTAAGTAGTGCACGCTATTTCATTTTTAACATTTCTGTCATTTTTGTTACAATTGTCTTTGGTGTTACGGTGTTTTACATAAAAAAAAATGACTTTCTTGTCATAAAACATGCTAGACTTGCATGTGTTTTCTGACTGTTTACTAAATACTTCCTCATACGTACATACACATACATAATAACCAATGAGAAAGCTTGTTACTAACCCAAATACTGCTTATCACCCCCCCCCCTTTTAGGTAAAGTATGTCAACTTTTTAACAAACAAAATTAGAACATAAGTTCATTACACTGCTGTGAACATCATAAACATAAAACATTATGCAAACAAATATTTCCAAATATAAAGTCTCTGTGATGCACTAGTCAAACAACAAGAAGAAAAAACAAATCTGTGTATTTCTGTACTTTGAATCTGTATTATGACTGGTAATGCAAGGCTTTCTTATTACGCGGCCACAGCATGTCGTCTTGGGGCGACAATATGTGTTGTGGAGTACGAGGCACAGCAGCAGTAGGTTCTAAGGAAGGAACAGATGTTCCCTGATTCGCCTCAGGTAATTGCTCACTTGGAACCGAGGGCAGGTTACCTTCCTCAGCATCTGTTGTGCAGTCGGGTAGATCTTGTTCATGTTGAGTAGCAGCACTCATTGGAATGGCTTGGAGATGTTTATGATTCCTGCAAAGTTCTCCATGGTCAGTTGACACATTGTATGACCTCAGCTGTTCAGCATGACAACTTACAATCCCTTTTGTCATACACTTTTTTTTTACCATCTAACTTTAGTAGTCCCAGGATGTAGCGGCAGTAAGGATCTAGTACCATGTCATCGATTGAAGAAGTATCTGTAAGATTCCTTCGCTCTGTGTTCCTGTGAAAAGCTTTCACTTTTTTCAAGTTAGGCCATTCTGGATTCAAGCTACTTGCCATCACTGGAACTGAAGTCCTGAGGTGCCTACCTATGAGAAGTTGTAAAGGACTGCACCCTGGTATAGCTTTTTTGCGGTAAGTAACTGTAAAATTGCGGCAAAGTCTAACAGTGCAACTTTTATTAATTTTGAAGCCTAAATGCAGTCTCCAGAAGTAAAAAGCTAAAGGTAGGCTATAAACAGACTACATCACGGTCCCACGACTTCAACGTCACCATCACTAAGCTTCTGATAACTCTTTCAGTTTTTATCTCAAAAATTTTTTTTCCAGAACGTTTGAGTTAGAATAGTAGTTCATAAGAGCACAATTATGAGCATAATGAGGCTGTAAAATCGGACTGAGCTTACCTTTTTGGTGTGATGGCGTTTAATCTCCCCGAAAGCCTCTGTAGTCCCATTTAACCACTTGTTAGCAACTACCTTTTTCAAGACGCATAACAGCTTAAAAAAAATCATGAGTGGGTTAATACTGATGTATTTTATGTTGTAGAATAAAACGTGAAAGTGTCTTGAGCTTGTGTTCACCACAAATCTTATTTCAGCCATTTAAACAAAATCCTATTAAAAAAACCCATTGACTTGCTAGCCGGAAGTGCTAAAATGCTAACTCGGTTTCGCGTTTTGGCCTACAAAGTGATGTCATACCTGCACCACTCTATGGCTCCTGGGTTGAGTTGGCCTATTAATCTGACACAACTGCCATTGACTCACTTTGTGTTTTAGATCAGTGCTGATGCCCGGCCACCATACCGATAGACGAGCTGCTCACGACACTTGCTAAGTCCTTGGTGGCTTTCGTGAATGTGAGCAAGTACTTAATTTCTCATCCTAATTGGGATCACGATTCTCGACCCGTGCAAGGGAAGCCCTGTCGACTCACTCAAAAACCCCTGTTGGCTAAAGTAGACTTGCAAATCGGCAGGCACCGCTTTTACATGTTTAGGCCACCCTTGTCGGACATAATTAAGCACGCTTTGCTCTGCTTTCGTAGAATCAGCTATCTTCTGTAGCTTCTGAGATGAAGCCGGCAAGTGCTCCTCAACTCCAGCTATGTAGGCCTTGACTTCCTCTTCGAGGTCTGGCTGTTCTGAGTTGGCCAAGGGGCCAACTTTCCAAATACTGTTTATCACATTTCTGACACATTTCAGTTCATGTTTGTGTTACTGAATTAAAACAAATGAATTGTATTGATTTCAGTCTGCTCATAGATGTTTTGAGATGCTATTGTTGCCATCAATAAGTCAAGCAATTAGAAAGTTAGAAAGTCAACATTGTTGACCCAACAAATGAATGAAATAAGTAATCAGAATACAAATGAAGAGCATTCTTGGAGAAATGAGAATTGGAGTGTGCCTCTATTTATTTGTTTTTAATAAGCAATTCACTGGGTTAAACAAATACTGTTACAACACAAAAATGATACATTTTAAAGCAACAAGTTTTATAACAACTTCATAATCAAAAGACAAGTTTATCTTTTTCTTTTCCTCTTGCCATTTCCTTCCTTAATTTAAAAAAAGAAACAAACAAAAAAATCAAACAGACATACTTTTCATTGAGCAGCTTTGCTGCCTCTTGCTACCCTGTTCAAAGAACCATCTCTCTTGCTTTTTATTATTTGCAAATGCAAAGGCTTGCCAGTAATAAATAATACTATAAAATGTTCTGCAAGTACACAAAAAAGATTGAGAAACAACAACAAGGGTAAATGTACAAGGTTTCAGGGTGATGGGGCTGGGACTGGTGAGGGTGGGCAAATTTAGCAAAATCTCGGATTCATACAGGACAGACAAAGCCTCTATACATCCATACTAGCCAGATAACAAAGTTGATTTTATTATTCATGTGTGTGTGTGTGAGTGTGTGTTTACAAAGTTTTTTTTTTTTTTTAAACAAGCAGGCGTTGTTAATTACAGAGCACAAAGAATTAAGGCAGCTCAAATGTTCGCCTCAAAAAAGTTTAAACATTAGATCCTTAGAAACTGCAGTTTGTTCTTGTTATTGTACACAGACATAGTGCCTCTCACATAGAGTGCAGAAATAAGAATTTGTTGTTGCATAATTCTGGCTGTTGACAAAGCCATCTTCTTAATATCGCCAACAGGAATGATGGGAAAACAGCTTTTATATATATATATATATGGCTACAGAAGAGTTGTGATATTACTGACCCTTTTGTCACATACTGTGTAAGATGAAAACTCACATCTAAGCTGCCTCTAGGTATTTCCAGTTCTCTTGATTTTTACTGACATTGCTGTGATTGTTGTTTTTTTTGAGTTGTTTAACACTGCTCAATGAGGGATGCACTGATTGATTGGTTTTGCTGGTATTTGAGTTGGGGTGTATGAGTTTCTGTGTCTCCATCTTGTTGCTGTGCATGTGGCTGATCTTTCACCACAGCAGTGCTCATGTTCCCCCATCTGATTAAACAGAAGCCCTCCAAACATTTCAAACTGACTAATTTTGGTGAATGAAAAAGCCAAATGCTCTTTCTGTACCCAGCCTAAGGGCTGAAAGACAGTTTGGCCACTAAAACAGGCGCCTCTCTAGTAAATCCTTTGAAATGCTCTTGGATTACAGTATTGAACTCAAGCTCTATGGTTTGTTATTTCAGTTCATTTTAACTCATTGGGTCTCTCATCTGTCCCACTTTGCACTTGTTGAAAGAGCACACACTTCACTTCCTTCTAGTGGACCAATGTTGCCATGTCCTTTTTTATAAAGTCACTTAAAAATATAGCGATTATTTTGGGTTAATTCCAGAATAAAGTCTCCTATTTATTTTCATGAAAGTGTGACCTGACCGCTAGTAGCAGTTGTTAAATATCTCCAACAACTGTTTGCACTGCAATCCAAGTTTTCCTCCCATGTTTTATCCTGTTTCAGTATAAAAACTGCTTATTTTTATACTTATACTACCATTCAAAAGTTATTAACGTTTTTATTCAGCAAGGATTAAATTAATAGTTAAGTGGCAGTAAAGACATGTATAATGTTACAAAAGAATCAAAGAATCCTGAAAAATGTAGCATGCAAATATTAAGCCACACAACTGTTTTCAACATTGATGATAAGCAGCAAATTATCATATTAGAATGATTTCTGAAGGATCATTCATCTTTACCATCACAGGAATAAATTACATTTTAAACTGATCCCAAACTTTTGAACGGTAGTGTATTTTGGTGAGATATGTTGCTTATTTTGGGCTTGTTATATCAGACCAGGATGATTTTTTTTTTTTTTTTTTTTTTAGAAAGATCTGGCAACTGGAAACTCAGAATTACCATCATGTCATTTAGAAAGCGCAGGACAGCAAATCAAAATGGTTAAATACAACTGTTTTGTGGCCATTTATAATAGTTGACACAGTTTTACAGTATTTACCATAAGTGCAGTGACTATCTCTTCCATACAATGTACACATACACACACAGTGTCTCCATGCTGTTGTCAAGGACAGCTTCATCTGCTATGTCCCCCACACATACACACACGCACGTTTTTGCTGGTGTCATTGTCTTGTCTGCGTGGGACCGCAGACACTACAACAGTGTTGGGTTTCAGGGCTATATCTGTCCCAGCCCAGTCTGTGCTCCTCTGGTTTCAACAGCAAGGTCACACACGCACACATGCACACACACACACAGGGAAGTGATAAAAAAAATCATATTTCATGTCTGTGAGATAAGCAGTAATGTGTGTTTGGATGGTGTGTGCAGCTATAAGAAGAGCGATTTCTTTAAGATGTGACCTCAAATTGTCCTTCACACATCAATCAACTTCTTTTCAGAGTCATTATAGAAGTTTGAAAATGGGAATAAAATTCTATAGGTCAGAGTGAATAATTCAGCCTTATTTTTCAGGACATTTGGATATCAGAGTAAAAAAATAAAAAGGTAATTCCGACTTTCTGTCATTTTAAATCTCACAATGTGACTATATATCTTGCCATTACAACTTTCATTTTGCTAAATTGCTACTGTGTATCTTACAACAGAGACTTTATGTCTTGCAATTGAGACATGACAACGAAGTACTGAAAACTGAAAGGTTTTTCCTTTGCGTTTTTTGTGTAAAGACATTCTCCGTTCACACAGATCCGTGAAAATGACAAAAAAACGCTGTATTATGCTGCCAGGCCAGTAGTGGGCAATGTCACTTTGTAAAGAAAGACTGAATACGCATGTGCATGACGTCACCATTTTTGCAAATTCACGTTTTTGTAGTTTGCGTTTTCAGGCCTCCAAAACGCTGTTGTCATGTAAAACGATTGGCCAAAACGCATTTCAGATTTTAGTTGAAAACGGTGTCATGTAAACGGCCCCTCAATCTTGCAATTGCAACTATTTCTCATAATTGCGACTTTATATCTCATCGTGTGACTTTATTTCTCACAATGTGATTTATGTTCTTATTTTAAACTTTATCTCACAATTCATTTTTAAGGTGAAAACAGGCTTCCATAGGTACACTGTAAAAAATTTAAGTTATGACAAAATATGTTTTTACATTGCTTTAACAACCTTCAACCAACTTTCAACCTTTTTTTATAAGTTAAACAAGATTCAGCTCATTTAAGTCAGTTTAATGTAATTTAAGTTGAAATGACTTAAACAGTCAAGTTGATTGTTCTTAAAAATTTAAGGCAGCAACTTTTTTTTACAGTGTAGTTTACTATGGAATATTTGAAATACTAATGTATTAAATAATTACTTAGAGAAGTAAAAGAAATCAAATAAGAAGGGAGAAGTAAAAGGGCTGAGTATGAAAGAGGAGAAGGAGAGAGAGAGGGAAAAAGCGAGGAAATTTGAGTCAATAATGAGAGCGACATATGATGCTGTTGCTGGCTCCTCACGACCAATCCAGACATGTAAAGTACGTTTGGTTTCACCGCACACACAGTATCAAAAGTCTCAGATCAACACTGAGATTCACTGTTTCTCCCTTGCACTCACATAAACACAACAAACACAGTGACTGACCGTGTACTTTGGGTGTGTGTGTTTGCGCTTTGCTGACATTTTGCGCTTTTTATCAATCTGTTCTCTGTAACACCTCAATCCAGACGGAGGGTCAGCCAGCCGTATCAGGACTGACAAAATAAATCTGACACAGGAATGTGTGTGTGTTTAAATCTGACACTGGAATGAGACTACCACATACAAACCCCAGAGAGAAATCAAGTCCTTACTCTAACCAGTCACAATTAGACCTCTGAGCCTACTCTTTAAAAAAAAAATATACCACTGTGAAACTGAATCCTGCAGCAAAAAGTCAAGAGGGATAGGGTAGGATTGCACTCCTCTTTGTACATCGTCCAAGAGCAGAGAGGCAAAAAAAGAGGGGAAAAGAGGGAGAGAGAAGTGGTAAAGGTTGAAGGCAAGAGAGGGGAGATTTGGGTCAGTGTTGGCCAGTTGAAATAAAAAAAAAAGAGCACAAACAAAGACAAAAACAAAACAAAAAAGAAATGTCATCTTAAATTTTGAAATGTTTAGGTCTAATTCCATTTCATGTATAACTGAAATTGTTACCAGAGAGTATTTATCAGCATTGTCAAATGACCAGAGAGTATATGTTTGATCTGGATAATAATTTTTTTATCCTCCGTGTGATTTCTGAGCTTGCATGACAAATTTTTGACTTGAATTTTAGACCTTCTCCCAAAATAAATTGGCAAACTTGAATGTTTTGTCAAACTAAACTCTGTTTTGGCCAGAAATCTGATACACCCCCCCCCCCCCCCCCCACCCACCACACACACACACACACAGACACACACACACACACCCCACACACAAACACACCCACACACAAACACACACCCACACACAAACACTCTTGAATATGTGGTTTACGGGGACTCTCCATAGGCGCAATGGTTTCTGTACTCTATATTCTATCCCCCTACACTAACACATCACAAAACTTTTGGCATTTTTTTAATTAAAAAAAACACAGTTTAGTATGTTTTTAAGCCATTTGGTTTACGTTGTAATACTCATGTCATTGTACACATTTGTGTCCTCATAAACCTGTAAACACACACACACACATACACACACACTTGGCTTTACCTTTCACTCCTCCACTTTAGTCAAAACAAATAACCTGTGCACTCAGGTGCTAACCCTGCATTCAGATCTTACAGTACTCGATGTAACTAAAATTATTTTGGCTCTATGTTCACCTAGCCAACTCAGTCTACCTTTAAGCAAAATGTTCTTGGCATCTGGTGTAAGTGAACTCTACACTGAGGCACATTGGAACTAACTGAAACTGTTCCTGTAACCGTAGCTGGAAAGGAAGTGATGAACATAATTTAGCACTGATTGGGATTTGGCAAAAAATAAAGCATAAAAAAACACGAATGAACCTCAGGAATGCACCCTTGACACCAGCTCAATGCTGCCCAAAACACTTACTGACCTCTCCACTGGTTTTGATTGTACTCTGATAGGAAACCCAGGAGGGATTTTTCTTAAATAAAAGCACTGCAATATGATGGAAAATGATATAAATAATTAGAAATCCAACCCAAATGCCCCTGTGGACACTGATTTCAATCCAGCCATCTGATACATCAGGACAGTGTGTACACAACCCACCAGCAGTGTTAGACAGACTCTTGGTTGAGCCATGCGGCATGGCAATGAGCGTGTGTGATGGAACAGACTGGGTGGGACAGTCTCCAAGCCAATGGCCACAAAGCTAGCAGCCATTTTAACAGTTCGCCAAAATGCTTGGTGATGTCTGTACCCTGTAATCCTCAAGTCAAATCAGTAAGTAAATGAATTTTCATTGCACAATAAACCAGCAAACAATCCACAAACACGTTTCTTCAGTAGTGCAGACTACTTATCTTCTAGGTTTCTTCTCCAACGGTGGATGAGTTTCCAGCATCTTCCTAGGGATAAAATGAAAGTTCACTTCATCCTTCTGTTTTTGTGCTCCCGCTGTGATTTTTGTACTCCCTCCAGGTTGTGTACGTTTCTCTCTTCCTGTCTTTTTTTTGGTGTCCAGTTCCGGAACACCTCTCCCTCAGAAAGGACAGAAAGGAAAGAGGTTAAGAAAGACTACAGAGTGTTTTGCTGGTGTTGCAGATACTGATACACATAATCAGAGGAAGTGAGGGGGAGAGCGAGAGAAGGATTTGAGTAGAGAGACTATTCAGATAGTTTTCTGTCCATCTTTTAAAGCGGCTCTGCATCTGTATTAGTCTTTCTAACTGATCAGACCACAAACGTACGGACAGATTAAACCAAGCTTCTTTGAATGCACATACAAAGCAAAAAACTGGTCCATCCATCTGTGGCAGGATTTGATTGGCCCTGTTCCAATTGTAGTTATTCATGAGCTTGTTTGATTGGCAGCCTGGCAGACCTATTGTGTTTGTCTTAAGCTCCTCCCTCTTGGAAATCTGGATATGTACACCATAGACTTGCACTGCAATACTGCCTCCAACCAGTAGGGGGTAAGTCCTCTCAACAACAAGACATGGATGGAGGGGTCGAGTGAAGAGGATAGGAAATATTTCTTTCATCAACAAGTAGACTGAGAACAGACTATGCCTGAAGACATCGCAAGTTAGGTCAAACATCACAGCCGATCTACTTCTCAGATTAACACATTGTGTCAGTCTTAGTTTAGCCGAAAGGGGTGGATACGGAGCTGACTTCTGCCCAATCCGGATGATCTGTGTGCATATTAAGTCAGAATGTGTATGTGAGGGTTTGGAAAGGTGGGGAAAACAAGGCTGACATCTTGATTGGCTGAATTGTGGAGTCTGTGGACAGCTGATGGTCTCTGCTGTAGTGCAGTCCTCTTTATCCCTTTGGTGAGATGTTAATATCTATGAAAGAGAGGTGGGGAAAATTAAAGAGAGAAGAAGAGGTAGTGATGGGTAAATTATTGCATTATGCCTGGTTGGTCTTTTTGGATCAGTTTGAATGGCTCATGGGGCTAAAGGAACAATTCAGAGATACATTTAAGAGTTAAAAATGATTGAACAATGAATCAGTTGATCCGGTAAAAAAAAAACAGACTAAATGCCTAATGAACGACATGAGGGTGAGTAATTATATATATATATAGTTTTTAGTTTTTTTAAGTTTTCAACATCTGTGTACTGTATAAATTACATTTTAGAATATATTAAAACAGAAAATGGTTATTTTAAATTGTAAATTGTTTATTTATTTTACTCTATTTATTTTGAATAAGTACCAGTAATTGCTTTGCACCCGTTAAAAAATTATGTTCTATATGAATGTAATCTGGACGTATATTCGCTATGTTGCCCTTATCACGTGACCATCAGCAATAGTTGCATTGTGTCACTGTCATTCATAAATCCTCTCCAGTGGCCTCATGGGATAGTAAAGTTAGGGATAGTCCATTATATGCACACTTCAGAATCTCGCCGGAAGTAGGTTATCTGGATACTTTTTGCATACTGAGTACTGAGTACTGAGAATTCTTCTTGTTTCCTTCTATATAGTAGAGAAGTATGCAATTTTGGATGCAGTCATGAACTCTTTTGTGCTGCTATTATGGTGCTTTTGCTTCCTGTTTGCATCCATTTGAAAGCTCCAGTTCCCTGTTTAATTGCATGGAATAAGCGATAAACTACATTATTCAAATTCATGCTTTTGTCTTTCACAAAAGAAAGTCATACAGTTTTGGTGCAAAATGGGTGATGTATAAATTAAAATATTTTTTATTTTTGCATAAACTATTCCTTTAAAACAAATTTGTAACTAAGCACAGAAATATTTGACAGCATTTGTAGTGCTTAAAGTAATCATAGGGTGAAAAAAAGACTACTAACAAAGTTAACAAAATCTGATTCTCACCTGTCCTCTATTTCACTTGTTCTGATTGCGGATACGCAGACACCTTCTCTTCAGTGGAGGCTCCATTTCCATTGGAACGGTTCCTGTTAATGGGGCTGTCAAGCCACAGGGCAAGATGGCAGCTGTTTTGTCAGCAGGTTTGGGCACGGGCTGAATGACACAGCCAGGTTTGGGCATTAGGGGCAGGGCGTAAGCATGGTCCTCACCAGATGGGGCATCTTCAGGGCTCTGAGGTTTTTCCTCCCCTGTACCTGCTGTAATGACAGACTGGTCATTTGAGCTTCTCTTACCTGCCAAGTCTCTTTCTGTGGCCAAGCAGCTGTTCTCTTTCAGGTCCTCTCCTTCTAGATCTGCCCCTGCAGGCTCGTCGCACACAGCGGCAGTCCTGCGGCAGGGGTCCACCAGAGGGCGCTGCTCTAACGGAGGCGTTCTGATCGAACTCTCTGCTGGAGGCACATTAAAGCTCCCGTTAACGATCACATTGCAGGGAGTAGCAGAGCCAGGCTCGGTTTTAGCTGTGGTGGTGTTGCTAGAAACAGTGGAGGCACTGCACGTGATTGGCTGAGAAAGTGGCGGCGTGCCGCTGCAGTAGGACGGGTCAGCACAAGGCAGAGCCACACTAGCCATTGGGCTTTCAGCATTTCTGTCTCTGTTTTTATCTTCTATCATACCTATGCTAGTATCAGCTGACCCATCCATCTCAGTTTCACTTAAAAGTGCAGGTGGTGGGCTTAACCCGGGCTCTGCTTTTACCTGCACGCAGGATACAGCCCTCTGGATCACTAGCTGTTGCCGGGAACGACGACTGGTCGTTAGATCAATGACTCCATCTGCTGGTGTGTCTTTATGAGAGTGTCCAGAGCTTTTGTTACCAGAGTTTTCTGTTTTAACCAACAGATCCGCCATGTTTGTCCTGCCCTGGTCCATCTGTTTGAAAAATCCCGGTGAGAGTGTATCTGAGGTGGGAGGGTCTTGGTGAAAGTCCCTCTCTTCCCCTCTGGAGGAGCCAGGAGAAAATGACGGCGGTGCTTTTGAATTGCTCCGCTCGCTCGCAGCTTTCGGAAGTGTTCCGTCATTTCCCGGTCGGTCACCTGATGCCTGCGGACTGAAAGGTATGGGCACCGGAATGGGTATGGGGACTGGTAATGGCACAATCACTGGATAGGGCACTAATAATGTTGGTGGTGGCACTAAGGGGGCCAAAGAAGGCATGCCAATGTTCATAATGGGCGGCACTGGGATGGGTCCAGCTGGCATCATGTTAATTGGGGGGAAAGGCAAGGCTGGCATGTGGCCGCCAGGGTGAGGGGGCATCATACCTGGAGGGTTCCCAGGAAGGGTTGGGGTGGAGTGCATGTGGGGGGAAAGGAGTGGGCGGTGCATGGGGCTTGATGGAGGACCCAGAGTCCGAGGAGGTAGTGGCGGCCCAATGCCAGGAATCATGGGATTGGAATGAGGGCTGTTGGGGCCTGGGGGACGTAGGAATGGAGGCCGAATATGCTGCATCATCTGGTGCTCCATAAAAAGAGGGAGAGGGACCGGGCCACGGGGTGTCATGACCATTGGCGGGCTGCCAGGTGGCATACCCAGAGCTGGATGTAAACCTGCTATAGGTGGTGGAGGATGTGGCGGTAACGCAGGGCTTTCGTGTGGCCGTGGTGTGGGGATTTTCGTAGATGATGATGTGGAGGATGACGAGGACGAGGAGGAACACACAGTTCCGGTTTCAGATGGTGACCCTGATGTGGATCCAGAAGGTCCAGCTACAGAGGTGGCACCCCCGGGTGAAGGTACCTTGCGACTGCGGAGCTCATTTAGAGGTGCACTCCATGACTCAGGTGTAAGAAGCTGTACACCTGCTCCACTCTCTGATTTCATATCACTCGTGGGGTGAGGAGGGTTACACAGACCCCCAGGCAGTGCGGCCTGAGTCTCTTTATAGAATATGTCCATCTTATATTGGTTCAGACACTTTGCACTGCAGAATTGAAGCCGCCTCTCACCCGCTCCAAAATCCAGGTATTCCTTAGTGTGGCGGATGTGTTTGCACCAATCACAGACCTGTAACATGAACAACCGCAAAGTGAACAATGTAAGCTAAAGCTTAATTCTTCACAATGTCTATTTTAAAGTATACAAATTCTAATACAAACACACTCCATGGACTAAGACATCATTAAAAGAGTATGGCTGTCCTTCTTTATGACTTATAACACACAGTATGTGAAGAGAGTGTGTGTGTGTTTTGTAAAGTGTCAGATCTATAAGATTATAGGTTTTAGGGGATAAAAGAGTTAGCATTAATTATAACAACCTAAGTGTGAAGAGAAATGTGGTTTATGTCATGAAACATTAAAATCAAATCAAGCTCTCAGATGATCATCTCTCACAGAATACAAAAGTAATATTTTATAATAAAAAATATAATAATTAAAATTAAAATAAATGAATAATATAAATCATAATCATATTGAAATAACTAATGTTGCAATTAAATATTTAATTAATAAGTATGAAAAATGCTAAAAGGGAGTGTGTAAAATGATTTCTTCTATTTGTCTCTACATTGTCTCTCTGTATTTTAAACGTATACATCCTCACACACACATAGACACACTCATTACAAGATGTCAGGAGTCAGCTGCCCAAGGCAAGCTGCAGGGTCAAACTGACAGCCACGACTAAAAGGTTTTCCCTTCAAGGGGCAATTATGCTTGTAGATTCTGAGTGTGTGTGTGTGAGTGAGTGAGTGAGTGAGTGTGTATCTGTGGCACAGCAGGTGACACTAACTGAGAAAGACAGTGACAACATCCTGAGATAGACAGGAACGAGGGACTTAAACCTGGTTTGCGTGCGCATGTATGAGTGCGACAGAATAGAAAGGGAGAGGGATCTCTGGGTAATTAATGGATCTGATGTGTTCTGCTAAGACAAAGAATAGAGTCATTTAACACGGGGGATAGACAGGCCAAAACATAGAAAGATAAACATAGCCATGAACATCCTATAAGAAAGAAATACTCCTAAATGATTAAATACTATTTCTTTATAGGATAGTTTTGTCTGTCTAACCACTCAACAAAAGTGTCTCGGAGTTGATAAGGCTGTCAATCTCCAGAGAGGAGGTCAGTTGAAGTAGATGAGTGCAGATAGAGAAAAATTTGCCTCAGGCCTGGCGAGTAGACAACATAGAAAGAGGTTTGCAAACATTGGCTTGTCAAAAAGACAGACAAGTAGACACAGACAGACCTGCCAACACAACTAACTGCAGACACAAGAGGGAATTCACAGATAATGAATTATGTTGTTTATTTGCATGCACTTTTTAAGTCGTTTTAGCTCCCAGTTCACTAAAAGATTTATGCAAATTAAGTAATGGTGCAAACACACCCAAATACTTAAATCTTACGAGTCAGTTCTGCATGCTAGATTGTCGCATCTATGATTATTATTATTATAGCTATCCATTGTAAGCCTAATTATTATAGAAAAAATACTGCATGCTAAAGTGCTGCAGTGGCGAATCTGCCTCAAAATCAGGTAGAAACAAAATTACACTAACTATACACACGCTGAACACAATGGAAATCTAATAGCTGCCTGCTTATTTGTTGTGTCCAAAAGTGTGCCCTGTTTACTAATGCATTGGCAACCTTAAACCTTTGATTTTAAAACTAACAATGCTTTTTTGAATCTGAATATGATTTGCCTCAGGCCTGCCTGAGCAGACTGCAGAGACAGAGATTTCTCTTAAGACTAGTGAATTGACTGCCAAAGCCAGAGTTCCACTGAAGATAATGAAGGCATTTATCATATGCCACTACTGTCAATGATGGACATTCATCACACGGATAAAGAGAGCGTGAGCGAGAAAGAGAGAGAAGGAAGGAAGGAAGGAAGGAAGGAAGGAAGAAGGGAGGGAGGGAAAAGCTGGATCATGTGAAATCATATGCTCACATATTCACACAGCATAACATTCAAACACAGGTCTTCATCCATCCCCTACATTATTTTCGTGATCAGTTTCCCCTTATTTTCCAGTAAAAAAAACACACAACTGAAAACGAAATGAATTTACTTTAGATAACTGCATAAAATAAGAAAAATATTATTATTTTTAATAATATTTCTTTTTTCTTGCTGTATGAACAGCTTAAAATAAGTGACTTTTATTATATTATATTATTATTATTACTATTATTATATTACTTTGCTTCATGACAACATTTATGTCATGATGTTTATATATTTTTACTGTAAAATACTGATTAATAAAATGAGTTAAAATTAATTAATTGTGACCCTGGACCACAAAACCAGTCATGAGTCGCACGGGTATATTTGTGGCAATAGCCAACAATACATTGTATGGGTCAAAATGATATTTTTCTTTTATGCCAAAAATCATTAGGATATTAAGTAAAGATTATGTTCCATGAAGATATTTTGTAAATTTCCTGCCATAAATATATCAAAAATGTATTATTAGTAGTAGTACGCGTTGCTAATGACTTAATTTTGACAACTTTAAAGGTGATTTTCACCCTCAGATTCCAGATTTTCAAATCGTTGTATCTCGACCAATTATTGTCCTATCCTAACATATTGTCCTATAACCATACAACCATACATCAATGAAACGCTTATTTATTCAGCTTTCAGATTATGTATAAATCTCAATTTTAAAAAAATGACCCCTATGAATGGTTTTGTGGTCCAGGGTCACAATTTTTTAGAATAAGAATCCATTTAGAACAAATCCATTTTGACATGACGTACAGCAACTGTGGAGATCAATTCAATACGATAGACAATCTACATACAAATGTAGATCTGGTTTGAATCAGTAATCTTACTTGAATTAGCTCGATATGAAAGAAGCTGGCTGCCGCAGGGTGATGTGGATGGAAATATGGCTGACAGATGCCACTCATTCATGAATCTACGTAATTAAGTTTTTAAGTTTTAAATATGGAAGCTCTAACCATGCCAGTTAACAAGCACAAACCAGCTTGAGGCGAGCCTGGATATTCTCAATTATAAATGATTTTCATATTTCCTGAGTTTAAAAAGCGAGACAGATGGAGACCACTTAACGAGTCACGGCTCTCTAAGAGAAATTTTACTGCACATTACCCTAATGGACTTCTTTTCTCTCTCTCTCTTTCTCTCAATCCACTGTCTCTCTCTTTCTCTTAATCTTTCACTCACCCTTATTTTGCTTTTCTCTCTCTCTCTAACATGGTTGAGAGGTAATTACTGTCATTTACTTCTGCTGTAGCCGTTAAGCCGATGTCCGTGACCATGCTGCGAGTAGCTGTGCGCTCTTTTACTGTAATTACCTGCTAACGTACGGCTGCCAACTCAATGTTAGAATGGAAGTTTCTGTGCTAATGCTTTTCTTTTCCCATCACACACACCCTCTGTCCCCAGAATGTGTCTGTTCACGACCAGCCATATGCTGATTTTATACACACACACACACACACATGCACATATCCCACTTGTCCATTCATATGGCAAACAGTAACATTCAATGCAGATTGACAATGTTGAAATAAAAACATGAAAAATGGAATGTCAGAGATGTATAACAAACTGTTTTACAGCTAATAAAATAGATAAGCAGAACACCTCATGATCTAGTCTTGAGTTAGTGATTTGACCAGTCGTGTGTCTTAATCAACAGAAGTTAAACACTATAAAACAATGGCAAGAAATTTCTGGGTCATATTTCACTACAAAAAAAAAACAACCACAGTAAAAAGTTATTTTAAAGGCATAATTTTTTTAATTGTGACATTATTCTTATTACTGTAATGCAAAAAAAATAAAAAAATGTTTTTATTAATACTGATAATTGGCATAAAAGTTAGGGATATATGGGTATGATATATATCAATATTGACTAACAAATGATACCAGACCTGTAGTACCTATTATTATAGGTATTGATATTAAAGTAAATATTTAATATATTATTATAGGTATCAATATTAAAGATAATCTTTAAAAACACTGCTAAATATACATTTAAAAAAATACTGTATACATTATATATTTTATTTGTAATCCCTAAATTCATCATTTAAAATGTTTTAAAAAAACATTTATTTATGGAATTGTAATATCGACCAAATTAGCCATAACATAAAAATATTTATTAGTTTATTAGTATCAGCTAGGATTTTAATATTACTGCATACCTAATAAAATAATGTCACAATACAAAAAAATGTGCTTCCAAAACATATTCAGTTTTTTTGTTCACAGCATATTTCAGAATTAAGATTTAAGACTTTCAGACATGGTCACAATCACACCATTTTTCTAAAATCTAAATCATTTAATCAATATGCATATGTTGTTTCTACATCTCTAATTTTTGGGTGTTAAATGGTTTATATCTTACAAGCACATCGCTGTTTGTCTTGAGGACAAGTCTGGGCGTGTCTTTGGACAAGCTGTGGTGCGGAACGCCCTCCTCCTCTCTGGCCTAAAGGAAAAACATAATGTCCCTTTTTATGCATGGCCAAAACTGAAAATAAACACATACATAACAGATGTAGAAAAGAAAGAAAGAATGATGTGAATGAGGGAATTGAGTGAGAGAATAAAAACAACATGTGCTGACCTGAATAGACATATATATATATAGAGAAAAGAGACATTCTGTGTGAGTGTGTGCCTGTGTATGTTCAGAATCTGTCTGTACTACAAGGTTATATTGTATAATAGTAGGGTAGATTGAAACAAGAAATGTATACTTGAAAACCTTGAAATATCTCAAAAGCAGAAAAAAATGAATTAATAAATATTCTAGAAAATTGGGGGGAAAGTAGTGCTAAAACACTCACAGATAATAAAAAAGAAGAAACACTAAATTAAATAAAAAAAACAATGTGGTTTACTGTGTATCCTTCATATTCTCAAGGATTTATTCTCTCTGAGCTGACAGCTGAGTATCTCAATGCCACTGCTGACAAACCCCTCACATACAAATATACTGAAGAACATCAGTCTGCGGATACACACACTTGTGCCATCTTCAGTCTTTATTTTGTGTAGTGTCTGTGACCCCTCTGGACTTGAGCCAACTCATTTACATATAGCACTAATGAGGCTGCATACACACACAGTCACACACATGCACAAAAGGCATTTCCGCAGTCTTAATGACTTGAGGCATGATGGTGCTCCAAGAAATAACCATACACATCAAGACTCTTTCATACACACCACCACACAGATAAAGCCATATGCAGACACACAAAACTCAGTGTACCTGACGGCTTATTAAGTAACCAAAAACTGCAGAGATGCTGAGACGGATAGTATATGAATACAACTCTGTGCCTCCATATTGTGAATCACGCCCCAAATTCTAGCAGTTTGTGCATGTTACCTGGGATTTAGCATTTCAACCACATCTCTGCCAGCCACCATCTGGGCATCACACAACCCAGCCCAGGTGTGTGTGTGTGAGTTTTGAACATTGCCAGGTACAATGTACTTCTCCAAGGACACGGAAGGGAACACATATGAGGCACATTGTGGAACGCCAAATAACACAAATACACATTGGGTTTTTGTGTTTTATAAGGATCCATCCGTCCGTCCGTCCATCCGTCTGTCTGTCTGTCTGTCTGTCTATCTATCATCGTCCGTCTGTCTGTCTGTCTGTCTGTCTATCTATCTATCTATCTATCTATCATCGTCTGTCTGTCTGTCTGTCTGTCTGTCTGTCTATCTATCTATCATCGTCTATCTGTCTGTCTGTTAATTTTCTGTCTGTCTGTATGTCTATCTATCTATCATCGTCTGTCTGTCTGTCTGTCTGTCTGTCTATCTATCATCGTCCGTCTGTCTGTCTGTCTGTCTGTCTATCTATCTATCTATCTATCTATCATCGTCTGTCTGTCTGTCTGTCTATCTATCTATCTATCTATCATCGTCTATCTGTCTGTCTGTTAATTTTCTGTCTGTCTGTCTGTCTGTCTGTCTGTCTATCTATCTATCATCGTCTGTCTGTTTGTCTATCTATCTATCTATCTATCTATCTATCTATCTATCTATCTATCTATCTATCTATCTATCTATCATCATCTGTCTGTCTGTCTGTCTGTCTGTCTGTCTGTCTATCTATCTATCTATCATCGTCTATCGTCTGTCTGTCTATCGTCTGTCTATCTATCTATCATCGTCTATCTGTCTGTCTATCTATCTATCTATCATCAACTATCTGTCTGTATGTCCATCTATCTATCTATCTATCTTCTGTCTGTCTGTCTATCTATCTATCTATTTATCTATCTATCTATCTTTTGTCCGTCCGTCCGTCCGTCTGTCTGTCTGTCTGTCTATCTATCTATCTATCTATCTATCTATCTATCTATCTATCTTCGTCTGTCTGTCTGTCTATCGTCTGTCTGTCTGTCTGTCTGTCTATCATCTATCATCTGTCTATCTATCTATCTATCTATCTATCTATCTATCTATCTATCTATCTATCGTCTGTCTATCTATCTATCTATCTATCTATCTATCTATCTATCTGTCTGTCTGTCTGTCTGTCTATCGTCTGTCTGTCTGTCTATCGTCTGTCTGTCTATCTATCATCATGATTTTGGCAAGTAAGAAGTGTTCCTGGATCAACATCTTTTGTTGATCCTGGAACAACATTCCTGTCCAAAAATATAGTCCTAACCCTATCCTTACCTCTAACCCTACCTATGCTTTTTACTATGTCATATTGGTAAAGCAATGCAGTTGACATTAACTCTTTAACTCTATATAAGCATTTCTCCACTGCTCTGACATGTTGCCCAGGGTGCGTCCACTAATATGTGTAAGTCTATATATGTGTGAGAGTGATTTCAGCATGTGTATGTTTGTTCTCTTTGCTAGCAGCTATGAAATAATCACCCTGCACTATGAGTCACAACGCCATGGCAACAAGACCTCAGGAAGCAGAGGCCCAATAGCTTCCAACACACACACACACACACACACACACACACAGACAAATTGTAAAAGAGTTTTGTTTCAAAGACTGAGAAATTGTACTCCAACGTTCAAAATAGTCGAACATTTGTGAGTCCTGCAGTAACTAAGTTACTGGTTATAGGTCTATGCATGCATGTTCACATTTGTTATGAGTGTATTAATGAGATGTGTGTATATAACATCACCGTTTATGCTCCGTCAGATTTTAAAAACTGTAATCAAATTTAACATTTAAAAGAGTTAACATTTCTCCAACACCTGACACACACACACACAGGCACACACCGCAGGATAAAAGAACAGGCAGAATGAAGCATGAATGGATCAGATGAAGAACAGAATGAGAAACTCAAGAAAGGGATGTTACGCATTTAGAAGAAATTAACTGGTTAAAATTCAGCACACAAACAAAATGAATTGTTTCTATACTGACCTAATGATATTTTCTGTCCCATAAATTAAAGACCTAACACTCACACAAACGTTTTGCTGTATGTTGACACACACTAAAATACTGAAGAAAACACACACACACACACACACACACACACAGCATATGGCCATTCAGTCTACATCTTTTCTCTTGCTCTTATTGGCAAAGCTGCGTTTAATTCTGTTTTATGGCATGAAGCACAAACTTGTGTGACTGTCTGTCTGTGTGTCCATCTGCTAGGCTGTTTAAAAAGGGTTGTTTTGCCCAGATGTTCAAGTTCATTTGTACATGTTTTCTTTAATAACTCTCTCACACTAACATTTTTTTTAAATACATTCGACAGTTTTGAGGACATTGGTCATTTCTAATGATAACACAGTGTATTTTGATATATACCATGGTACTTAATGATCCCATTATCATTTACTTAAAAAATAAGCAACTCAAGGCCATGCATTACAGTGATTGTGCGGGTAAATTATCCCTAAATGGTAAAGTCACTGTAATGCAGCTTGTTTTTATAAAATGGTGCCAAAAGCACTATGATACAGTTTTTCACAGTCGTTTTTCTATTCATCAAAGAATCCTAAATCACTTTCCTCAAAAGCGTTTTCAAACAGTCTTAACATTCTCTAAACTGTATGTGCTACTGTTCTATGGGTCATTACAACTATTGCATGTCTGCAAAATGTAGTAACTCACCCAAAACATTTAATTGAATTGCTTCTAAACCCAGTTATTGTGTCAGGAAATTGGCCAATGTCACCAAAATGATTTCCCCCCCCAGGTTTCATGTAAATGCATTTTTGAGCTGTTTTAACTGAAAGCAACTTGCACTGAGATATCTTAAAATATGTCAGTGCCATTGTTTTGTCTCAAGATGCACACCAGTAATTTATAAAAGTTTTTTAAATGTCCTAATTGAACTAAGGCCTGGCTTAATCTAAGCCTTAATGTCATTGTGTGAGCCGTATTGTTCAAAATGTTTAGAAGTTTTTTCACCATGGCAGTCAGCCCTGGAAATACAAAAAATCTGAAAAAATTTGTCATATAAAAATTTGTTTAGTTTTTTTGACACTAACTGTAAGTTTTATCAAGCTGAATGCTATTGTGTATCATTATGAGATTTTTAGATACAGATTTCAACACAGCTTACTAGGAAAAGTCAATACTACACAGGAAAAGAATATGCACATTTATATATGTATAAAGTACGTTTATTTCTATAGCAATGTGTTAAGTGTAAAAAGAAAACTTTCATGCCATAAATATTTATGGACTATACATATACGTCTGGCAGATTTTGATCTGAACTGAATAATCATTTTGCATGTGAATTTTGTTACTGTGCAAAGTGTAGACAATTGTACTTACTAATTGTACTTTTAATTGTACTTGTCGTTTGCAAAAAAATGTGCAATAAGAAATTCAAATCTGGTGTGAAACTAATTGTTTGTAGATCTGAACTCATTGTTTTGAAGACTGAAGTAATGATGCTGAAAAGTCATATTTTCAAATAAATTGAATTCTATTCAATTCCATCAAATGAATAAATTACATTTTAAAATGTATTAAAATAATAAATAAATTGTAATCATATTTAATAACATTACTGTTTATTTGTTCAAATAAATGCACATTAAAATGTTATGTTAATAAGTACACTTGTAAAGTCTGAACTATCTGTTTTATAAAATAGTATTTTACATGGTACTCCAAGGTCCTGTACTTAAATATACCATGTCCAAAAGTGTACATGTCTGAAGAACGTAACACTATGGAACTTATTTCTGCTTCTTTGATAGTGATGGCTAACATTGAGACTTTTCGACATCATCTTTGATATATTCTCACTATAATTGTGTTTTCCTAATGCCTATTGCCACTGAAGACCTACAATAAACTCTCACTGTAACCAAGTTAGAGCGACCCAAGATCTCTTATTCAGCCTTATTCATCACAAACACACATTTCAATCCTATTCACCTCAGTCCAGAACAAATCACCATATATGGACACACTTCTCTGTATTCAAAATATTCAGTTACTCTAAGGTTTCATGAGGCTAAAAATATCTTGTCAAATTTTATTAGCTCAGCACCTTCACACACACACATGCAAATCTAAGGATTTGGACAGCGTAAAACGAGCCCGTCTGACACAATAAACACAATACAGTAACAATACTGTTTTTGTGTGTGTGTCTGACAGAGGTTTACCACATTTCCTCCGAGGAAGACACTCCGTATTCACAGAAAACAAACACACACACACACCTTTAATGGGGAGGAATTATAATCACCTGAAGCAGCTGGTATGAGGATGTTTCTACCTAAGGTGGGCCGGTGCTTGAAACTAAAGATACGTATTCACATGTTGCTTTCTCTTTTTCCGTTTTGAGTTTTGCAGATGTAGCAGCTGCAGGTATTTACTGCAGTAACATCAGACCGCGAGCAGACCCACCGCCCCTCCCAGTGTCTTATTTCACACACACACACATAGTCAACACTGCTTATCTTTGCAGCTGACCTTGTGGTGTACATTACAAAATAGAAAAATTTTTTTTTAATATAATCTTAGAGCGTAATAAAGTTCCCCCTCCTAATGAATTATAGAAATTAAGGTGGAGTCGCAGTGGTGGCAAAACGCCAGGAGAATCGTCAAAGGAGCGAAGTAAACAGCTCTATGATTGGTGGGATGAAATGAACATGCTCCTGCCAGACGTTCGTTTGGCATTCCACAGACGTGTCTCCTCAGAGAACCAGATACAGCATCCAAACGTCCACAGACGTGCCAAAACGACCTCACAGTTTACACTATAATAATCACAGACTACACTGACCGTATCCACATATCAGATGATGTCATTCAGCACACACTGTTCTCTTCTTTATTTACAGAAATCTGGACTCTAATAACATTTAATAACTGGACTTTAAGAAATCTACTAACATTTTTATGATAAAAAAAAAAACACACATTAACCTGTTGTGCTCTGCTGTGAACTTGGTTGGATCAATGTTCAGGTGAATCTCACAAAAACATACCCAAGCCACCAATGACTTCCAATGACTTCATCTACAGAAGCTGAAACAGTTTGCCCAAACTAATGTTGCACAAAATGACTTTACAAATGTATAAAAGGGCGAATATCTCCAGGTCCAGGTCACATAATAAATAACAAAATAAAAAAAACAAAAAATCATACTGATATTTTTCATATCAGTATGATTTTTTCATTGCATGTTAGCACATTTTCCCCACAAAAATCTCTTTACCATAATACGTCCAGGTATTTTTTTTATCATTATTATCATTATCATTACTGTAGTGCAATGAGCTTTTTTAAATCAGCATAAATTCAGGCAGATATAATAAATACTACCATGACATATAAATATTTTACAATTTAAATGCGTCATTGTTTTCTTTTCTTTTTTTTCACTATGGTAATAATCAAAATTTGAATACGTAATTAATGCGCAATTAAAACTGTCATGAAATGTCACAATGCAAAATTAATGGTTAATTAAAATAGGCTTCATTTTCAGGACCATTAATTTTTCAAAAAAATTGAATTTCTTTTTTTGATTTTGGCTGGAAATATAACCCAAGACTATAAAAATGGCTTGACCCTTGTTGTGAATTCATGAATTAAATGTCCTTCTGTGTTTGTGTACATTTTTTCCTGCACATTTACTTACTTCTGTCTATCTCTCTTTCATTTGACTGATTTATTTGTTTTTTAAAGAAAGGTGGTGGTTTTCAGTGACAGAATATACATGTGCATCTATATGTCTGTAAAATTGGTGAACGTGATTTCACCAAGTAAAACATGTTCCTGGAACAACATTCTTGTCCAAAAATTTTGTCCTAATCATATGCCTACCCCTAAACCTAACCCTACCCATAAGTTATCCCTAAAAAAGGTAAATGATAGGTGAATAACACTTATGTAGATGCACCTAACCCTGGTTGTAAGACTAAACTTGACATAAACTGTAATCTTCTCCCTTAAATCTGATTGGTTGATTGGAATGTTGTTCCAGGATCAGCAAAGATGTTGATCCAGGAACATGTTGTAAATCACGTTCACCAATTTTACAGACATATAGATGTACATGTACAGTATATTCTGTCACTGAAAACCACCACCTTTCTTTAAAAAAGAAACAAATCAGTCACAAAGAACATGTTTAAAATAGTAAAAATCATGTTTTAAATTCAGCTGTGTGAATTATAGTTTTTTGTAATCTTAATTTAGAAGTCTTCTAATGTCAAGAAAAAATACTAAAGTATGTTCTCTTTGAGTCTCTATGTCCCTGGGCTTCTACACTGCTCAACAATTCATGAAATCACCTGTTTGTGTCTGTTTTGTGTATCCACGTTTTTGTGTGTGTGTGACAGAGAGAGTACTGTATACATTTGGGTTTGTGTGTGGTAGCGCCAGTAAAGCTCTGGTCATGTTTGCATGTTTGTTGGTCTCTTCATGCTGTCCAATCTATCCTCAAACACACCACACACTAAGCGAGGAGTGGCTGTGAACAAACATGCATGCATGTGGGAGTGTGTACGCATGCATGTGAGACTCTTGTGTGTGTGCGTATGCATGTGTTATAGTGTATTTGTGTGCTTTTGTATACATGTGCATAAGCCTGTGCTTTTGTATGCATGTGTATGTGCATAATATATGTATGTCTGGGAGTGTGTTTGCATGCGTCCATGATATTATGAGTTCCATCAGTGTGTGATTGAGTGTACAAGAGAGTCTCTAACACACACGAGGAGAGGAGAAATCCAAACACAGTATACTTACACTGCAATTCCTCACATATCCAAGCTTAGATAGAAAAGAAAACACACAATCAATATCCGTCTCACTCTGATGGCATGAGGTCTAAATCTAAATGAGATTCATTGCTGTTATGCTGTACTTTGCTATACTATAAAATATTAAAAAAAGAATTCTTGTGTTGTACTTTAAGGAAATCAGACTTATACTCTGGTCAATTTCAGCCAAATACACATTATTAATCATAACTTAATTGTTATCATAATTGCAAAAAAATGAACAGGATGTAAATAAATTTAGCAATTGTTCTGTGAGGGATTGAGAGTTATCTTATAATTTCTGTAAATTTATCAAACAGGGTGCAAAATGATTGCATTTTCTTAGTTAAAAGTAATATATTCTATAAATAATGTAAATAATATAAAAAAATAAAATGATTTAAAGTGATTTATGACAAATAAAACCTAACCAATATGATAATTTATACAGTTATGTTTCATGGGGACATTACAATGTACTGCATAATAGACCCATGCCATCAGCTTGTCTTTGTGAACCAACCATGTTCAAAAGTATCAGTACAAATAGGCCTACCAACAAAAGAAAATGAAAACTTAGTGTTTCAGCTGATCAGAATAATAACCTAATAAGGACTCTAGACATATACTGCTGGTTGTGTAAAAATGACTGGAACTGTTATGAGTGAATCACTATATGTGATAACTGCTTATTTTTCTCTGTCTGATTACTAAAGATATGTGTTTAAAAGCTACAGAAAAAAGAATGTCTTACAATGTCTCTTTTAACAGAGTAAGAGTCATTTAAAGTTTTGAGCCAAAGAATTTAGTAACACTGAACAAGGTTAAGGCAGAACAGAAAAAGTGACATCAGACAGAAGGAGCCTGATTGGCTGAGAGGACAGGAAGAGGTGGAGACTGGGCATTTACCTTGTTGCGTTTGAAGTAGGCACGTCGACAGGCAGCAAAGCATTTCTCACTACAGAAACTCTTCAGTTCAGAGCCCATACTGAGAGAATAACGCTTCACTCCCACCTTCTGACACCACGCACACATTATCTGAACATTAGAGGTGTCCTCCTCTAGAGAGAGAAGGAGAGAGAGAAAGAGAAAGAGAAAGAGAAAGAGAGAAATAAAGAATATTTAAGGATCTATTCAGTCAACTATTTGAAACACTGTCAAATTTTAGATACATCGATGTTGACTGAAACAGAGAATGTTTTTATGCAACTAAATACCATACATTTTAATACATCAATGTATGTGAAATACATTTTGAACTCCTTTTATGAATCCAATTCATGGTAAAACAAAGCCAAAGCATTAATGTTATATATAGAGACAGACATTTACACATGATTAATAACAACAACAATAATAATGAAAATACTTATATTAGTAGTAATAATAATATTAGTGATATAATTATTTTCTTTATTATTATTATTATTGATACAATTATTTTGTATATTATTATTATTCTCTTATTATCAATATTATTAGCAAGAAGTGAGATGGACTGAAGTGCCTTTGCAATTCATACTCATGTACCAGTTAATCTCCTCAACAACAATTTAATTTTTCCACCCTTACACATTTAGACTGATTCATCCACACAGTTTCTCAAAACCTTTTTTTTTTTTTTTTTTTTTACATATTACAGACAGGCAGTATAATGCAGATGCACATATATTCAGTAGGGCTTTTCACATTGTGCTTAACCCCAGGTTATCGTCGTTCTAAACCACGCTTTTAACCCCGGGTAAAGTGTGTTTAATGACCAAAGGGATTCTTTCCCTCACCAATCAAGGGTTTAAGAGAAACCTGTCATCATGCATCACCCCACACACATCAAGAATATATACACATGTTTCTTGGTGTGTGTGTGTCAGTCAATCTGCCTACATCACATGCCACAAGATATTAGATCTTTCCCATTGTGCTCCACTTACAACCAGAGGCTTGCGGGCACGCGTGTTCTGGTTTGGATGTTTGAAGTGTGTTGCATGCATGTGTGTGTGTTTTGGAATAGGAGTGAGCGAGCTTCTAGGGACCACAAAGACACACACACACACACACACACACACACACACATATATTCATTTATAACTGACATTGCCACAACAGAAAACTGTTCATTTTTTATCGTTTTCAATCTTCTGAGATGTGACTCCCAACCTCAGATTCAGTATGTGTTCATCTGCACATGTCAAATGATTTCTCCTCAGAGATCTTTTACACTCTCACCCTCCAGCAGTTGCTTAATGATCAGATAAATCGAAGTGTGTGGAGAGAAAATGTCTGCCCATTAGACTTAACCTTTTTTTTCACCTCTCTCTCTTTTTCTCCTCTGTCTTTTGTAATGAGTGTGTAGAGCAAATTATATTTTAAGATAGATATCAATTCAGAATTATGTTAAACATTTCTCCATAGGCTAAACTCTGAACATAAAGTGTACTTCAGTAATCCACTTCTGACCAAACAAATCAAACTCAGAGCAAGGGGAGGAGAAAAGAGTCAGAACACGAAACAAAATAATTTTTTCGTAGTCATTTCTGCATCCCTAGTGGCAAAACAAATTATTGCAATCTGTTTAAGTAATTTTTTATTTAAAGTAAAATTTAATAAAGTAATCAAATGTAAAATTACACTGGCTGCATAGTCATCACTGTATAAATTAAACAGATTAATCCTTATTAAAGTAAAAAAAATACAAGAGCAGTAAGTGATTTTCTCTTTTGTTGTTTGATTAACATTAACACCACAGCAACAGGATTATTAGGCTGCTGTCACTTTAAGACCTGCACGGATCCAATATACTGATACTGTGCACATGCATTTTCTTTCTCAACTATTTATGTTCACTTAAGCCATAACCATCTATGTTTACTAGGCTACTTTGTGTAAATTTGTCATTTTAAGAGCAAGAATATGTGAAAGAGAGTACTCGAGTACTCAAGTACTATCTGAAATGTGGCTTTCTGGACACACGCTTTGGATGTTTGCGCACAGAAAACTTCCCCTAGTGCGTGAGTAATGAATTAAGTTCCCTTTCGCATCTTCCTGCACTTGAATATTTAAATTGGCAAGGCTTAAACTTTCGTGACAATGCCACACTGGTCCATTAATTTAAGGCCCTGGATAGAACACTCAAAATTTTTAATTCTGTAATCATTTACCTACCCTTGTGTCATTCCAAACTAATTATCATTCTTCTATGGAATACAAAAGGAGTTGTTTTTCAATGTGGACCAAATTATCTGAATTCACCC
Organism: Rhinogobio ventralis; assembly: GCA_039654625.1. Classification (NCBI taxonomy): domain Eukaryota; kingdom Metazoa; phylum Chordata; class Actinopteri; order Cypriniformes; family Gobionidae; genus Rhinogobio; species Rhinogobio ventralis. The sequence continues at coordinate 19,957,581 of CM077204.1, forward strand.
ACTGTTATAGTGCATTTTTGACATGTTTGGAGCTTAAAAGGATAGTTCACCTTTCACATTCTGCAAAAAAAAAAAAAAAAAATCACTTTTTTGTTCCACAGAAGAAAGAAATTAATTGTAAATGACAAAATATATATATATTTTTGCAAGAACTATTCCTTTATGATTCCAAAACTTGGACTATGCTGTATAATATTCAAGCTTAAAAAAACTTTACAAATATTATTGAAGATTTATTAACCTACACTACATCTATACAAATTCTAATGTACTTTTTGTTCTTATGTCTTAAAGCAATTTTTATTATTTTAAAGAAAAGGCAATAGAAGCTTTGATTCAGTAGGCTGGAAAAAGGATATAAAAAGATTAAGTTAGAAAGAGCTCGCCTATAAACAGCATCATACAGAGCAACAAAGACTCAAAGTGTTCCTCTACAACCCTCAAAATACAAACATCCTAATATAAAACGGTTGCCATGACACGTCTGTTTGTTTTTCCTCAGCACAGCCTCATTGCTCCATCTGAATCCTGAATTTAAGAGAGATTGTGCAAATGTGTGTTCGTGGAACATCCAGTGGTAGAGCAGCACATACCTGCACTTCAAAAGCCCTCTGTCACTATGCGCATGCTTATGAATTATTCAAGAGGGCCACAGGCAAGGGGCGGGGATGGGGAGGGGGGAGTTGGCTTCTGTTGCCGTGGTAGTTAGCGAGTCTACACCATCTGTTTCTCACCACATCACACACATTAACGCACACATAAATACAAGCACACATACATAGGCGCACACACAACTACACCAGTGCACAGTACACTGATTTAGGGATGCACCTCACCATGGTGCCGCCCCATTGAACACCATGACTTTGGTCTGCTGCGCTACAACACACACTCTCAACCAACAATGAAAGTGGACTTTCAGTGTCAAAATGCCAGCACACTGCATTATATTTATATTTATGCTAAAGGACGTTTTTAATATATAAACAATACTAAAAATACTGAATAATAAAAACTCTGACTGAGAATGTTGAAAGAACAACCCGTCAGTAATTACATAAGTTTCACAAACCTCATATACACAAAACATGCTTTATTTCGAGACAGACATAACTGAAAATATATCACTGATAACTTGCGGTTCAGTAAGTGAGTCAGATGTTGATTCAGTAATTGGTCTGAATGATTCAATGAGCTAATTCAATAAAAGATTTGGTAGACTGATTCAAGCCCGTAACTATGGGCTGTGTCCGACTCTCTGATTAGGTACTTGTTTTGAGTAAGTAATTACTTTGCAACTGTTAAAAAGGTATGTTTTATATGTTATAATTGTGTGTAGTAATCCAGATGAACTACATTCGTCATGTTATCATTGTCATGTGACCTACCAGCGTTAGTTGTGTCACTTCACTGCCAGTCACAAATCCTCTCCCGTGGCCTCATGGGATTGTAAAGTGGTCATTGGATGCACACTTCAGAATCTCACTGGACGTAGTCCAATCCTGCTCCTGGAAGGCCACTGTCCCGCTGAGTTCAGCTCCAAACCCAATTAAACACACCTGATCCAGCTAACCAAAGTCTTACTAAGCATACTAGAAACATCCAGGCAGGTGTTGAGGCAAGTTGGACAGCGGCCCTCCAGGACTGAGTTTGGACACTCCTGTACATATGCTGTCTTCACATGCTAGCGGAATTATCGTAAATGCGAGTTTCCTAGGTAAAAATTTTGTAAATGGAGCTTGAGGTAAGTAGTTTTAAGTTTTAGCACCATGTTGTGTTGATCAATATGCCATTTCATGCTGCATTTGTATTGTCTAGTCAGCAGATGTAGGTTGTAGCAGCAACACACTGTGAGATGATCATGCTAAATTTCTGACACTATCGCACGTTGGTCGCAAGACCATGACAGCGGCTGTCTGTGAACCTCTCTCACTGTATGACATAGGAAAAATAGACCACAGAAATCACAACGATTGGTCATCTTTCTGGGACAGACCAAAATCGTACAATGTGTACCGGGCATTAAGAAGTGGGAAGTGAAGGAAGCATTAGGTCTTCTGAGTAGGTACTTTTTGCCTATACTGTTTCATTAATATTATTAATTCAGACATACTACTCTTTTCACATACAGTTTTTCACCTTCTTTATAGTAGAGAAGTGTTTATATTATGATGCAGTACAAATCTTTTTGAACTATTTATTAAAAGACTCATAAAAGTCGCCTATTTGTGAATCGGAATGCACCAGTTCCATTGTTTGTTTTTGATTCACTAAAAAAGAACCAGCTCATTAGAGTCATTTGTTTCTGAAACGAACTACACTATCCAAGCTGTATAGGTTTGTTTTTGTGTTCAGCCAGCGGACAACTCAATACGTGTTTTCTTGCCATTGATTCAATTGTGATTCAATTTGGACTGCAAACTCACATTCACAACTCGTGTAGTGGCGGCGTAGATGCAAGGGGTATTATAAAATCAAAGTTGTTAGCCTCATAAATATGAAATTAAGAATGTAACTCACAGTTCACAAATGTATAGTGTGAATTCTCGACACCTGACGGATAAAGTATTTAACCCAGAATTACATTTACCCAGAATTAAAAAGAAAGTATGAAATGCCATAAACATGTTTTGTACAGATGTATGTGTGTGTATAAGTTAGATACTCAACTCACATACTCTCTGTGCATTTGTGTTTCTTACCTGCTGGTGCTTTGATCAGAGGGGGCGGGATTAAGGGCACTATGATTGGCAGGCCTCCGTGCTCTTTAGAGGAGGAGGGGTTTACAAACGCTTCGCCTGTCACTCCATTCCGTGATGTCGGAGTAGAGCTAGAGCTGTTGGCGTGTGGAGGAGAACCACTGCTGTTCTCCACTGTGGATGCTTTTGGCAAAGAGTTCTCTAGAGAGGAGAGAGTGGTAATGGCAAGTCGTTTATGTCTCACAAACCAGTCACAGTGTGAAATACATGAGGTTAGAGGAATCTATGCTATTTGTTGTGTGAAATGTCATTGTTAGGTTTGACTGTCATCAAATTCAAATGGTCATGATCATTTTATTGTAATCAAAAGGAAATCATAATTGATTCTATTTACATCCTAAAAAATGATTGAGAACAAACCATGATCCATGTTCTTCCAAATTTTTCAAAAAAAAAAATTGGCTTATAACCTGTAATCAAGATCAAATAACTTGCTCTTCCTCTGAAATTGCTTTTCTTTTCCGCTGACATTACTTAGGCCACAGGGGCTGTTGGAAAAAGCCATATAGTTATTTGGGAATTATTTTAACAATCTAGCATTCAGGTCTGGCTCTATTTTGGTATATAACACTCACTTGTCACTATCCAATAATTTCCTAACTGATACATTTTTTTTTAGTACTGATATATTTTTTTTATTGCTGTCAAATCATAAAAGTTTATTTTTTAGATAATATATGTGTGCATATATATGTGTGTGTGTGTGTGCGCGTATCTGTGTATATATATACAGTATATATACACACACATAAATATATACACACACATATTAAGTAAACTTTTATGTTAGATGTGATTAATCACGATTAATTGATTTGACAGCTAGTACATTTTTTTATTATTATTATAATTATTTTATTATTATTTACCTTTTTTCTGTTGAATATGCTGTTTTACTTGGAAATATCACATTACAGAAGTAAAAAAATATATTAAAACAGCGTTATATACAGACTAAAGACTTGGCATGTACAGTATGTTCAATATTTACTGTGTATGAAGATGTTAAAACACAATTAACATTTCTTCATGATTAGTGTTTCATTTTTAAATTCACAAGTCATTCACAACTCTGGAGCCTGAGACAAGCGATATCTCAAACGCACACCTTTTTTTTTACTGTTTTGACCTGTTACATTACAGAAAACTGATTAAATAGCTCTTACAGAGTCCCGAGAAGAAATTCCCATACTACACCTGAAGCAAATAAGACAAGATTCAACAAGAGCACCCAAACAGATTACTGCTAGATAGCAGAAAAGCTCATTTGTTACTCTAACAGCTCGTTTAGAGACGATCACAGCTAAACGAGTTAATTAAGTCTGATTGTCCTTTGCCTAATCTCTCCACTTCCAGCAACGTCAACTAACAATAGTGAAATATCGTAATCTGTGGCTGTGGATTTGTCTGACGGAAGGAAAGTAATTACGGCGAGCGTCACATGGCAGGCATGGTAGGTTGGAGAAATGTGGCTGGATGCATGTTAGCTGGGAACTGTCTAACGCCTAAATCACCATTTTCACCATTTGGACTTAGCATGGAATTAGCCAGCTCATTGTTTCGGCATCTCTTTCTCGGTCCCCACAGGGCCGCAGAAAAAAATGGCTGACAGTTTAAGACTCTCTAATGCTCTGGCACGGAGGCCAGCCAGGAGACAGCATGGACGGTGCAAAGATAAAGCTGTGGGTTAATCGGAGTGCTCTCAGGGGAACGACAGAGGAAGTTCAGGAATTTAACAGTGCATTCTCTATTTAACAACATTTAAAATCTGACAGTCCTTGTTTTGGGTCCTGTCCTTGTCAGGATTTTGTGTCTTATTACATCTCAGAATTCCCTCTAGGCTCTTTCTGGTGGCAAACAGGTTTGTGAAATTAACCTGCTACAAAGAACCTATGGGGAATTAAGGGATGATGATAAGATAAAGAAAAAAAAGCAAGTTCTGCATATAAGTGTCAAGTGTTCAGAGGGTCCAGAAGGTATAGTTAGATACTGAAACTTTTTTCTGAATTCTCTGAAGTGTGCAGAGTACTGAGGTTGAGAGCAAGAAGATAATTGTCTTGTAAACTAATCAAAATTACACTACCATTCAGAAGTTTAGGGTTGTTTTTAGTAAGAATCTTGTGCTCACCAAAGCTGCATTTATTTGATCACAATACAGTAAAAATATTAATGCTATTAATATTAATATAGATCCATTACAATTTAAAATTACTTTTCTATTCTAATATATTTTAAAATGTTATGTATTCCTGTGATGGCAAAGCTGAAATTTTTGTGGAAACTGTGATACATTTCTGTCAGGATTATTTGATTAATAGATCATTCAAACGAGCAGAATTTATTTAAAATAAAAAATCTTTTGCTGTATTACGCATCTTTACTGTGACTTTGGATCAATTTAATGCGTCTTTGCTGAATAAAAGTATTAATTTCTATTAAAAGTATTAAAATCTGACCCCTAACTTTTGAATGTGTACTTTTGTGGTTTTTCATCCATGTGTGCTAGCATTTGAGACCATCTATTTGCTATGTGTAAATCTCATTTTGCCTGCCTGTCCAGGGTTGTGAAGGCCTATCTGTGTCAGATCTCACCTTTCAGGACAGAGATGTGTTGCCGCATTTCTCCGTCAGGGTAGTTGCGGATCTCTATGTCGTCTGAGTCTCGTAACTCCACTTTGTCATATCCGTACCATCCAAGCAACTCATTCATGGTGTTTTCGGCAAAACTCTGCAGAGAGAAAGAGAACAATTTTCAATTTTAATGTATCTGTTATTTAGCTGTAAGGATTCAACTAATTTATGACATTGCAGATACTGCTTATGTATCATAGGTTAAATCTACTTAAAAAAAAAAAAAGTATATTACAGAATTAATGATTTGATAATCCATTCTTACAGAACATGCCTACACACACACACAGAGGGAATCTGAAAGAGTAAATAATTGCAGTCTGTTTGGGAAGTGTACTGCACTGACACAATCGATGTAAAAAAGAAAAAACTCTGAGTGGCAGATTTTGCGATGCGGATAAACAAAAATCTCCACAGGGAATCTTATGTTTGCATGGCTACTGTGAACCAGGGCCAAAAGTAGTTTCATCCAAGAAATCCTCCACAGTAGCTCAACGATAGACAAAATCTGACTGAAAATAGCTTCAAACGTTTCAGCTCCATATCCCTTTAAGATCGAATTCTGGAGAGGCTATAGACTGACCAGGGCATCAAACTAACATCTTGCAAACAACACTTAAGCCAGATAACCAGAGAGCAGAGAAGCAAGAAGCATTATTAACAAATCAGAGCTGACCGGACCAGAGCACAATCCATGTAGCATCAACATACTAGACAAAAAACATGGGTCATACTTTGAGTTTAGATTTTAATACCCATTTGCCCTATTCAAATCTTCAAAATTGACAAATTTTAAGGCATCACTTCAAAAAAGTAGTTACACATGTCAAATATCTTTGTAAATGTTTACTTAATGAATAAAAGCCTGTGTAGAGAGCACACAAGGTGTTAGTTTTATAAGTATAAATCAAAGGTTACACTTTATTTCGATGGTCCAAATTCTACTAACTATAAGTAACTTTAGAACTACATGTCAATTAACTCTCATTAGAGTATTAGTAGAGTGTTAGTAGACTGTTAAGTTAGGGTTAGGTGTTAGGTTCAGGTTAGTAGAATAATTTTCATGTTGTTGCAAAGTTACTACAGTCAGTAGAATGTCTGTTACGGGACCATCAAAATAAAGTGTTAGATGTTAACCAGACAGTCTACTTATACTCTAATGACTGGTAGTTAACATGTAGTTGCAATATATAAAAAAAAATCACATTAAATATATGCTATAAATTATATTAAATTATAATTTTATTTTTACCATCTGTTTTAAAATCTCAATGTATTAATCTCTAAAACATACAGTAAATGAGCATCTAAACATTCAGATTCAGATATTTATTTATTTCCATATATGTATTATTTATTTTTCTGTTTTATTCAATCTGAGGGAGGCTCTCACCATCAAGTAGGGCGAGTTGCCATGGAGATTGCCTGTCTGCCCCGCCCCTGGGAGGGGCCGATTGGATGGGACCTGATGAGACACGAGTCAACAACTGTCAATCAAACATAAAAACTGTCAGTCAATCGCATTAACTGTCAAGCAGCATACTATTGTTCTGTGATATATACATACTTAGTTAATGTGGTTTGGATGGGACTTAACATTTATTATAGTAAATCACTACATAGTATAATAATAATTTTACTCTCCAGCAAAAAGCTACAGCACTACAATAATAAACATACACAGACATAGTTATAATCTAAAAGAAAGCAGGCCAAATGAGGGATTCATTCTTATTGAGGCATAACAAACAAACAAATAATGTTTTATAACTTTGGAATCATTGTACAGTATATTTAAAAGCACACAGCACAATGAGCACATTTCGTTTCCAGTACAAACTGTTGAACAGCCCTTCTCCACTCCTTCCCTGCACTTCCTCTGTATGGCCACCAGGTGTCTGTCCTGCCCCTGCCTCTGGTCTGTAAGGTGAGGCTTCTGTTTTAGGATCGAGTTCACAAGGTCAGTCACAATGCAGTAATCACACCCTGTCCACAGGAAAACCTACTAGACTGTATCAGCACAGCACGGATCAATCTAGAATCACCTGAGCTCTGCTCTGAAGTTTTTAGGCACTTCAGGAGTCCTGATTGTCTGGGAACACCAGCTGAGCTGAGCTTAGAGGTGCCCAGAATTTCCTTAAGAGGACTGACCTGACATATATATATATATATATATATATATATATATATATATATATATATATATATATATATATATATATATATATATATATATATATACTTTGAAAATATATTAAATTTATATTTATTAGAGAGGGAGTTGAAGGGATAGTTCAACCAAAAAATGAACATTCTGTCTTTAATTACTCTCCCTCATGTTATTCCAAACCCATAAGACTTTTGTTCATCTTCGGAACACAAATGAAGATAATATTTATGAAATCTGAGAGCTTTCTGTCCCTCCATAGACAGCTACGCAACTGACGCTTCAAAAAGTCCATAAAGAGATCGTAAAACTATGAATTGAGTGGTTTAGTCCAAGTTTTCTGAAGAGACTTGATCGCTTTATATGATGAACTGATTGAATTTAGGCTTTTATTCACATATAAACATTGATCTGCGAACATAAACAGAAGCTCAAACGAACCTGCTTGACACGGAGAACAAACCTCTTGCGGAAGCTGAAACGTGCTGTGTAACACGAGAATGAACCTCATTGGTTCTTGTGGAAGCTCAAATGTGATGCATAACATGAGAATTAAACTCATTGGTTCTTGAGGAAGCTCAAACGTGCTGTGTAACACGAGAATTAACCTCATTGGTTCTTGCGGAAGCTCAAACATGCTGCATAACACGAGAATGAACCTCATTGGTTCTTGCGGAAGCTCAAACATGCTGTGTAACTCATGAGAATGAACCTCATTGGTTCTTGAGGAAGCTCAAACATTCTGCGTAACACACGAGAATGAAACTCATTGGTTCTTGCGGAAGCTCAAACGTGCTGCACAACACGAGAATGAACCTCATTGGTTCTTGCGGAAGCTCAAACATGCTGTGTAACTCATGAGAATGAACCTCATTGGTTCTTGAGGAAGCTCAAACATTCTGCGTAACACACGAGAATGAAACTCATTGGTTCGTGCAGAAGCTCAAACATGCTGCGTAACACATGAGAATGAACCTCATTGGTTCTTGCGGAAGCTCAAACATGCTGCATAACACGAGAATGAACCTCATTGGTTCTTGTGGAAGCTCAAACGTGATGCGTAACACGAGAATGAACCTCATTGGTTCTTGCGGAAGCTCAAACGTGCTGCGTAACATGAGGATGAACCTCATTGGTTCTTGCGGAAGCTCAAACGTGCTGCATAACAGGAGAATGAACCTCATTGGTTCTTGCGGAAGCTCAAACATGCTGTGTAACTCATGAGAATGAACCTCATTGGTTCTTGCGGAAGCTCAAGCGTGCTGCATAACACGAGAATGAACCTCATTGGTTCTTGTGGAAGCTCAAACGTGATGCGTAACACGAGAATGAACCTCATTGGTTCTTGCGGAAGCTCAAACGTGCTGCGTAACATGAGGATGAACCTCACTGGTTCTTGCGGAAGCTCAAACGTGCTGCGTAACACATGAGAATGAACCTCACTGGTTCTTGCGAAAGCTCGGACGTGCTGCATAACAGGAGACTGAACCTCATTGGTTCTTGCGGAAGCTCAAAAGTGCTGCGTAACATGAGAATGAACCTCATTGGTTCTTGCGGAAGCTCAAACGTGCTGCGTAACTCATGAGAATAAACCTCATTGGTTCTTGCGGAAGCTCAAACGTGCTGCATAACACGAGAATGAACCTCACTGGTTCTTGCGGAAGCTCAAACGTGCTGCGTAACACATGAGAATGAACCTCACTGGTTTATGCAGAAGCTCGGACGTGCTGCATAACACGAGACTGAACCTCATTAGTTCTTGCGGAAGCTCAAACATGCTGTGTAACTCATGAGAATGAACCTCATTGGTTCTTGCGGAAGCTCAAACGTGCTGCGTAACACACGAGAATGAACCTCTTTGGTTCTTGCGGAAGCTTAAACGTGCTGCGTAACACACGAGAATGAACCTCGTTGGTTCTTGCGGAAGCTCAAACGTGCTGCGTAACACACGAGAATGAACCTCATTGGTTCTTGCGGAAGCTCAAACATGCTGTGTAACTCATGAAAATGAACCTCATTGGTTCTTGCAGAAGCTCAAATGTGCTGTGTAACTCATGAGAATGAACCTCATTGGTTCTTGTGGAAGCTCAAACATGCTGTATAACAGGAGAATGAACCTCATTGGTTCTTGCGGAAGCTCAAACATGCTGTGTAACTCATGAGAATGAACCTCATTGGTTCTTGCGGAAGCTCAAACGTGATGCGTAACATGAGAATGAACCTCATTGGTTCTTGCGGAAGCTCAAACGTGCTGCGTAACATGAGAATGAACCTCATTGGTTCTTGCGGAAGCTCAAACGTGCTGCGTAACATGAGAATGAACCTCATTGGTTCTTGCGGAAGCTCAGACGTGCTGCGTAACACGAGAATGAACCTCATTGGTTCTTGCGGAAGCTCAAACGTGCTGCGTAACATGAGAATGAACCTCACTGGTTCTTGCGGAAGCTCAAACGTGCTGCGTAACACATGAGAATGAACCTCACTGGTTCTTGCGAAAGCTCGGACGTGCTGCATAACAGGAGACTGAACCTCATTGGTTCTTGCGGAAGCTCAAAAGTGCTGCGTAACATGAGAATGAACCTCATTGGTTCTTGCGGAAGCTCAAACGTGCTGCGTAACTCATGAGAATAAACCTCATTGGTTCTTGCGGAAGCTCAAACGTGCTGCATAACACGAGAATGAACCTCACTGGTTCTTGCGGAAGCTCAAACGTGCTGCGTAACACATGAGAATGAACCTCACTGGTTTATGCAGAAGCTCGGACGTGCTGCATAACACGAGACTGAACCTCATTAGTTCTTGCGGAAGCTCAAACATGCTGTGTAACTCATGAGAATGAACCTCATTGGTTCTTGCGAAAGCTCAAACGTGCTGCGTAACACACGAGAATGAACCTCGTTGGTTCTTGCAGAAGCTCAAACGTGCTGCGTAACACACGAGAATGAACCTCGTTGGTTCTTGCGGAAGCTCAAACGTGCTGCGTAACACACGAGAATGAACCTCATTGGTTCTTGCGGAAGCTCAGACGTGCTGCGTAACACGAGAATGAACCTCATTGGTTCTTGCGGAAGCTCAAACATGCTGTGTAACTCATGAAAATGAACCTCATTGGTTCTTGCAGAAGCTCAAACGTGCTGTGTAACTCATGAGAATGAACCTCATTGGTTCTTGGGGAAGCTCAAACATGCTGTATAACAGGAGAATGAACCTCATTGGTTCTTGCGGAAGCTCAAACATGCTGTGTAACTCATGAGAATGAACCTCATTGGTTCTTGCGGAAGCTCAAACGTGATGCGTAACACGAGAATGAACCTCATTGGTTCTTGCGGAAGCTCAAACGTGCTGCGTAACATGAGAATGAACCTCATTGGTTCTTGCGGAAGCTCAGACGTGCTGCGTAACACGAGAATGAACCTCATTGGTTCTTGCAGAAGCTCAAACATGCTGTGTAACTCATGAAAATGAACCTCATTGGTTCTTGCGGAAGCTCAAACGTGCTGTGTAACTCATGAGAATAAACCTCATTGGTTCTTGTGGAAGCTCAAACATGCTGTGTAACTCATGAGAATAAACCTCATTGGTTCTTGTGGAAGCTCAAACATGCTGTGTAACTCATGAGAATGAACCTCATTGGTTCTTGCGGAAGCTCAAACATGCTGCATAACAGGAGAATGAACCTCATTGGTTCTTGCGGAAGCTCAAACATGCTGTGTAACTCATGAGAATGAACCTCATTGGTTCTTGCGGAAGCTCAAACGTGATGCGTAACATGAGAATGAACCTCATTGGTTCTTGCGGAAGCTCAAACGTGATGCGTAACATGAGAATGAACCTCATTGGTTCTTGCGGAAGCTCAGACGTGCTGCGTAACACGAGAATGAACCTCATTGGTTCTTGCGGAAGCTCAAACATGCTGTGTAACTCATGAAAATGAACCTCATTGGTTCTTGCGGAAGCTCAAACGTGCTGTGTAACTCATGAGAATAAACCTCATTGGTTCTTGTGGAAGCTCAAACATGCTGTGTAACTCATGAGAATAAACCTCATTGGTTCTTGTGGAAGCTCAAACATGCTGTGTAACTCATGAGAATGAACCTCATTGGTTCTTGCGGAAGCTCAAACATGCTGCATAACAGGAGAATGAACCTCATTGGTTCTTGCGGAAGCTCAAACATGCTGTGTAACTCATGAGAATGAACCTCATTGGTTCTTGCGGAAGCTCAAACGTGATGCGTAACATGAGAATGAACCTCATTGGTTCTTGCGGAAGCTCAAACGTGCTGCGTAACATGAGAATGAACCTCATTGGTTCTTGCGGAAGCTCAAACGTGCTGCGTAACACATGAGAATGAACCTCACTGGTTCTTGCGGAAGCTCAGACGTGCTGCATAACACGAGAATGAACCTCATTGGTTCTTGCGGAAGGTCAAAGGTGCTGAGTAACACGAGAATGAACCTCATTGGTTCTTGTGGAAGCTCAAACGTGCTGCGTAACACAAGAATGAACCTCATTGGTTCTTGCAGAAGCTCAAACGTGCTGCATAACACATGAGAATGAACCTCATTGGTTCTTGCGGAAGCTCAAACGTGCTGTGTAACACAAGAATGAACCTCATTGGTTCTTGCAGAAGCTCAAACATGCTGCATAACACATGAGAATGAACCTCATTGGTTCTTGCAGAAGCTCAAACGTGCTGCTTAACACATGAGAATGAACCTCATTGGTTCTTGTGGAAGCTCAAACGTGGTGCGTAACACATGAAAATGAACCTCATTGGTTCTTGCGGAAGCTCAAACGTGCTGCATAACACGAGAATGAACCTCATTGGTTCTTGCGGAAGCTCAAACGTGCTGCGTAACACGAGAATGAACCCTTATTATTGGTTCTTGATGAAGCTCAAATATGATGCGTAGCTAACACACGAGAATGAACCTCATTGGTTCTCGCACGTCAAGCGAACATGCTTGAGCTCACGTTTACCACAACTGATATGTGAGTTGATGAATGTTTATATGTGAATAAAAGCTTTCATGCTTCGGGAGCTGTTCATCATATAAAGCGATCGTGTCTCTTCAGAAAATGTTGGACTAAATCGCTTCATATGGATTAGTTTTATGATCTCTTTATGAACTTTATGAAGCATCAAAGTAGGGCTGCAAGTGCAACAACTAATCAATAAAATCAATAATAATCAATAATGAAAATCATCGACAATGATTCTCATTATCGATTAGTTGGGTCTACCCTCTGTGCATGGAAAACTTCCACCAGTCGCGTCAAATTACAGCACTGAATAACGCATTTCTATGGACAAAATGCATCTAAAAATAGTGGAGTGGAAACAGAGTGAGCTTCTGCAGGAAAGGTACATGATCCAAGCGCCCAAAACATGACAATTATTTATTTTAAGCTTCAAGCTAATGCATTAGCGTTTAACATACCCTGTCATGCGCTTTGACAGATGCATGTGCGTCCTATGCAAAACGTTCATTTTATAGGTTATATCCTTATCTGTAAATGTTACTAATTCATGTATTTCCATTTTGCATGAAAGCGTGTCCTGACAGTCTGAAGCTTCAAACTTCACTGAAAGAGCAGCAGGCAGGCAGGCACACGCATGCGCGTCAAACAGACAGAACGCAGTATGAGGGAGACAATTTATATTCAGCGCAAAAACACTCATTTAGCTGAAATATCTGCAGTTGGATGCTAAATTTAGGTTTAAAAGTCAACATGTAATTCAAGTATTTTATGAGAGTAGTAACTGTAAAGTGATACCAGCGTGTAATTGAATACAAATGTAAGACGTTTCTTATAGCATATTTACAGGATAAAGAAATGGCAGTAACAGGTTACTGTGTCCACAGAGAATGTGTGTGTGTGTGTGTGGTCCTGCATAACATTCCTCTTCCATCTGGTAACACTGAGTTTGTGTTTGTGTTTGTGTTTTTGTTTTTCTTTAATATTTTTATGTAGGAATTTAAACTGTCCTTTTGCTTAGTAACTTTTTTGCACGTAGTATATGCACAGATAGCCTATACCCTTACGAAAACCATGTTTTGTGGCGTATTGATTACCATTTGTATAACCACACAAATACCATAGTTAAACTATGGATTTGAAGCAAAACCATGGTTAATTTGTGGTTACCACTGAATAACTAAAATAACCCTGTTTTATTTATTTGTTATTATTATTTTTTTGGCTTTGTTTTATTTGTTGTAAAACTATGGTTCATTTTTGGATATATTTACTATGTATGTTTTCATAGCATTCAGCTGACATGTTTGTTTGCAGGACAGCATAGGATGTGGAATAGTGTGTTTTGTCACGGCTTTTAATCCGATTAATCTGAAAAATAATCGGCCAACTAATTGATTATCAAAATAATCTTTAGTTGCAGCCCTACATCAAAGTGTCAGTAGACCCTTTTCACATTTCCGTGTTTCTCAGAGTGGAAGTCGTCATAGTTGGGTTAATTTTTATAGCTGTGAATGAGAGAATACATTAAATATATTTTTTGTGTCCCCATTTGCTCAAATAGCAAAAGAAAAACGGCACAATAGTGATTTCACAACTTTCAAAAAAAAGGGAAAAAATAGAGTGATAATGGCAGTGAAAAGAGAGAAAGATGTTATTTTTACCATCACTCCCATAGACGCTGTATTATAAACACCCTCACAGCAGCTGTAAGTTGTTTTTTGTAATTTGATGCAAAAGTAATATAATACGAACTATTAGTGTTATAAATGTACATAACATTTTTTAAAAATGAAAATACAAAAAACGTTGCAGGATTTACGATATTGATGACCGTTAAAACGCGTCATCACAGTCTGTGAAAAGGGTCCGTTGAGTAGCTGTCAATGGAGGGACAGCGCTTAGATTTCATCAAAAAGATCTTCATTTGTGTTCCGAAGATGAACAAAAGTCTTACAGGTTTCAGGGTGAAATTAAATTTTTTGGTGAACTATCCCTTTAAAAGAATAGAGAGAGAGAGAAATTCATTTCTGAACAAACCGAACATTTAAACACTCTTAAAATAGAGAAAAAGCTATTAAAGTGACACAATAAAAAGGTTAATGCTAAGCTATTCTATCCTTTGAAACTAGAATGTGTTTTCAATCATCCAGTCCAATTGCATAGACAAATGTATGCATGTATATGTGACCAATACAAAACGAATATGTTTAGAAAATGTAGTTACAAAGCACAGAGGAAAACTGACAATTTAAAACGTCCTTATGTGCAGCACTGCATTGTGTTTGTCTTTTTTAAGTGCCGCAGATCAGTATGATTTCTGTCAAATGTTCTGAGTTCTGCACTAAATGTCACTCATACACATAATTGCAATCTGAAATTCCCCGTGCTCCTCCCCTCTGAAGGCCGCCCAATAATTACACACGCTCTGATAAAACCAAAAAATCACTATGAAAAAAAAAAACAGATAGAGAGAGAAAAAAAGACCACTGTATTTGCTGCCCTATAGAGACTAAATCAAATCGGACTTGTTTGGAGAGAACTCTTTTCACGGCAGACTGAAACATCAGTGAGAAAAGTTACAAGATACGAAGCAGCAAATCTCATTCCCTCTCTGCTGCCTTCCCTCTCTGTTTGCCGTGATTGTGACGGCGGGGGGAATCGGACACCCTGCGTGCGGTAACAAGAGTAGGTCACTGTACACCATGATAAAATTCCCTCCTCCCTTCACCAACTTTCCTTCTTACCAACCTCTCTTTCCCAGTCTTGCTCTCTCTCTCTTCTCCTCCCAACGCACACTTTTCCATTCCCTTCTTGCTTTTTTCTCTTGTCCCTCTCATACTGAATATCACTTTCTTTTTCTCTCTTCCATACTCTCTCTCTCTCTCTCTCTCTCTCTTTCGTTCTCCCCCACCACTATGCTCTGCTTTCATTTCCATCTACCTTCCTTGATATTCGATCCGGCCTGTATTCTCAGCTTTCAGTTTTTACAGCTTAGGCTGCCTATTGCTGTATACATTCCTTTCTCTTCTCCCTCTCTCTCTCTCTCTCTCTCTCTCATCCCCCTCTCCATCGGGGCAATCACCAGCACGGGGCTTATTTTACCATGCTGCACATGAAAGCAGACGGAGATGAAGGCAACACTGTCAGACGCCTCTTCTCTGTATCTCTCTCGGAGGTATAATCCTCCACAAGGCCACAATCTTCCGTATCTCTCTTGTTCTTTCCGTTTGCCATTTTTCATTTGTCTCATTTCTTGGAAGTAAGAGAAAAATTAAACAAAGAATTGTTTTAAACAGCACCAAAGCGAGGGACTCCTCATAGGCAGGGTGTGTGTGTGTGTGTGTGTTGGTGGAAATCTGATACGTGAGAGGGAGAAATTCATAATGCTCAGGTCTCAAGTTCTCACTGAGGCAATAAGAGAGAAGTGCAGAGTAAAACGCAGATTATATTTGTACACACACGCTCTTTAAGTGTTACAGTATGCTTTCTTTGTGCATGTCACGAGTTATTTACATAGGTACCGGCCGTCAAATAGGAAGTGGCTGTGAGAAAACAGAGGAGTGAACACTTTTCCTCCACCTTTAAAGAACAAGCAACCAGACTTCCTAGAGCTCAAAGTGGAGCTCAATGAGTTTGGGAAAGGAAAAGAACAAAAAAATGAGTGAAAGCCCATAGATAATACAGATGGGATGGAATTATTCAGCCTCGCTGCGATTTCCGACACCTGTTCGCGCATGTATCTCAAACCCCTCGAACAGACCCTTGCTCTAAACCCTCCTCTGGTTACTCTACACCGCATATCAAATTTAGCTTTGATTCCACAGAACCTGATCTGTGTGTCTGTTGACGCAAATGTTTGGGGAAAAGTTTTGTTTTGTCTCCATGGCTTTGCTGTTTCCTGTTTTTCATGTTACATGGGGCGTGACACACGCACATTGTTCATCGGTGCTGTTTGCATATGCATGGGACCACCGCCCTCAGCTTTGGCGGTGCCTCTGTGGTCTATCTGCAGTAACTTTATGGGGTATCTGCATGGGGTATCTAGGGCACCTGCATGTGTCTGGTGAAGATGAATAGGATGTTGCTGTGCGGATGAAACCACGTATTCTGAATTACGGAAAACCAAAAGTAGGCCTAATTATTTAAGAAATAAGAAAATTCTGTGGGAAATATATCCCACTTAATGTCTATGTAGTTACGACCCTGCTTTTATAACGGAATCTTGATACATGTAGAGTATTTTTAAGGTACAAAAGCTTTAGAGCACACCCCGTTTCAAAAGGTACAACTTTGTACCTTATATACCCCTAAAGGGTGCATATTAGTACCTAAATAGTACAAATGAGTAAGGGTACCACCACAGTGACAGCTTTTGTACCATTTTTTTCTGAGAGTGTATGATCTTTTAAGTTATCTTTCAGGCAAAAATATGTTAATTTTTTAGCTAAAACTCTGTAACAGAACAGAAAAACAGAACGTTTAAATGATGCAAGTGGCCTGACATTACAAGCATTAGTGTATAACATCAGAGCCAATCGCATACTTTATCACATACTCTTCATTATTCATTTTTGCAAAGAGACATTTAACTTGCAGAGTCCTATCAGAGAGATCTCAGGGTGAGAAGGTTTTTTGTGGGTGGTTGTCTCTGAAAAACACCTCTGTGTTTCAGGATAGCTGAGGGAATTATGGGTAAAAACTTCTGTCAATGAATTGAGAAGTTCCTATGATGATGACGCATATCAGCAAGCTAGTACACTATAAATGACAGAACTGATAGGCTATATCTAAGACTTTATTTTTTTATGTGTGTATATACAGGAGCACCGCCCATTACAGAGCAGACTCAGCTGTTTTGCTGTTAAATTTGCATGTTTGTGTATGTGTTACTAAAGAAGGTAGTGCCTGATAACTGGCTATGTTTTATCCATGTTATATTATGTATAGGCTATATTCATCCCAGGTGAATTGCTGTCAACTGTTGGATGCTGGATGTCTTCAGACACTCTATTTGTCAACTCTCTGTCAAAATCAAGGCAGAGATCAGCTTTATCCACAGCCCTGTGGTCAAAATGACAACTCTACGGATGAAATGACAGATTTGTGCCTGGCTTGTACACACAACACTGCTGACAATGGCCAACACTCACCACAGACCTTTGGAGATGCGCATAGTGCAGAAAATAAAGACTAAACACTGTGTTACCGATTTGAAGTACTGGGAGAAACAGTGAATTGTGCACTATGGATTGCAGACAAGGGCAGTGCATAAGGTAACAAGTCAATGCTTCACTCATTTGACAATTCTTACAGCATCTGTCCATCTGCCCAACTCTTATTTAGTAACCCAAAGGGGTATATTGCAGCTTGAGTTGAGTTTCATCCTCAAGCTCTAAGCAGACAGAATGCCAAATCAGTTTATATATATATATATATATATATATATATATAATGTACTTTTAGTACAATATCATGGAATGTAAAGGACATAATGGAAGGCAAGCAAAACAATATTTCAACACATGGAAGATTATTTGAGCAGCAAGATATTTGTTCCAATTCCTTGCTGTCAAAAACTGATTGTACAAAAATTGATTCCTTATTAAAGGAAAGGTCAGCAGTGTGAAAGACAATGCAAACTTGTTACATATGATTTATTTAACTTAGTTCACTGATAAAAAAAAAAAACAGATGGAAAAAAGTCCTTATCATGTTCACAGGTCAAAGATGTGACTTTTTTGGTCTGGATCTATTTTTTCAAAATTAATAACAAATGCAGTTCATACAGATAATACGCACACCACTTTTATGATGAACTATTTTTAATATCTGAATTAAAATTAATTTTGACAATCATACATTTTAAGTGATGTAATTGTCAGAAGAAAACAGGGAAAATGTGTTAATAAAAGTTTGACTTCTTTAAAATAAAATTGGCATCATCTTTTATTATTATTTGTATTAAAGCCGCAAGTGCAGCATGCGTGCAGCGGTTTTGTTGTCCTTTGACATAAACAGGAAATGATCAGAGGGCTTCAGACCCTCAAGTCCACAATAATTTACACCTCACAGCTTGAGAATAAGTCCGTTTCTGCAAGGGCAGCATTGCTGTGTCTGTGTGTGTGTGAGAGAGAGAGAGTGTGTGTGTGTGAGTTACGTCAAGCTGAAAGATCGGTGGCTTTTAAGGAGACCGGGGAGACGCACGTTTGTATCTCCGCTATAGGTCGATCAATATCTGTCAAATTTAGAGCCCCGGCGGACCGGTGAGCCTCGCGCAGGTTCCGTCAAATAATCACTGACAAGAAAGAAAGCGAACGGAGCCAAATCACCAAAGCGACACACGCGTTTACAGTGACCTACACACATGATCAGATTAATAATAATAATGAAATGCGTCCCACGGTGCTATCAGAATTAAGCTTGATCAGATAAAGAGCACAGATAAATTCTGGCGTTTCCAAAACATTAGGCTGCATGGCAGCTGATGCAAACGCTTCAGACAATGAACACCACACAACCAGGAGACAAAGCGCCTGTGTGCGCCTTCAAAACATACACACGGCTCTTCTCAGACAGAACAAAAAAAGTGACTGAGTCTCCAAGATCTTGAATAAACGAAACCACGATTGCATATTGCAAATTACCCCTAAAAGGCTTTTGAAATGTGCATTTGTCACGAACAGACAGCGATCTGTCAGTGTTGAACAGATGCACATCTGGAGTGACCGGCGCTTCCCATCAGAACAGCTGGACAGATGCAACCTTCCAACATGCTTTCCGTCTCATTATTGAGTTTACTCTGTTCTGATGTTTCTGTGTTGTTTAGCAGAGTGATAGTAACGCGCTAGTAGTAGTAGTAACGCAGCAGTTTGACGCGGAGACTGACGCACTGGATTTTCCATCAACTACAGTGGAGCCAACAAGGGGATTTCACTCAAGGCATCTCGTGATGTGACTGGGAACATTTTATATTTGACGTGCAAATGATTTAGAAACTCAAACAAATACGTGTTTAAATAAAATCCACAATTCAATATAAACAAAATAGATCTCAAGCACTGGAAAGCGAGTAGTCTGGAAGGTGCGTGAATTAAGCTCAAAAAGAAACGGGAGGAAAATAATGCCGACCTGTTCTGCAACCCAAAAAAAAAAAAAAAAAAAAAAAAAATCAAAGTTAGCTGATTAACCCCAAACACACAGCGCTTGAATGAATCGGTTCTCTATATTCAGTCCGAGGGCGGAGCGGCGGTGCGCTCAACGCATCCAAAAATGACAAGCCTTTATGGGCGCCAGTGAGAGAGAGCGCACGCACAACCTACCTTCATCTCTGCGTTAATTTCCCTCTTCACGGGGTGAGCTGGCTTTCTGCTCCTCTTGTTTTCCGGAGGTCTTCCCTCTTTCTCCATCTCAGCCATGTTTTCTTTAAATCTCTGTCAATATTTGGGGGTAAAACCCCGCGGGCGCACGGCACGGAGCGAGGCGGGGCCGTTTCAGAGTTGCGGAGTGGCAGCGAATGGCAGGCACGCGAGAAGCCCTAGTGAAGTTGATGCTGCTGCTGCTGCTGCTGGTACTGCTGCTGCTGTTGCTGCTGTTGCGGGCTCACCGTGCCCGGTCGAGTCAGCCATCTTCTGCCTGCTATTTCTCAGCGGTCTGAGCGCGAGCAGGATCGAGCCCTCTCGGAAAGCCAACCAAGAGGTTGAGAAAAAAAGAGCGAGCCAGACAGGGGGAGGGGCCTCCACCGTAACTCTATACGGCCACGCTGATCCCGGGAAGGCTATTTCCTCCCCAATTTTCCACAGATCGGTTTTCACTCAGGACTCCACGCGTGGCGGAGGTCGTCGCGCGATAGGAGTGAATAGGTGCCGTTGTCTGATGTGTTATCATTCACCCCGCGCGCGTTATCAGCGCTCCGCAGGGGGTGCTTGATATTGTCGAACGAGACAATTAATGGAAATTAAACAGTCATGGGGTCCTAATCATTTGCTTTTAATTAAACATCTTTGCACGGGAGGAATTGTCATAATGGGTGTCGGTGTTTATGAGACAGATATCTGCAGGTAATTAAAACCCACGCTGGAGGTGCGTGTGAGTAACAGACAAATATTTTACAAGGACCAAACAAATGAAATGTGTTACAAGCAACAGAGCGAGATATATGCCTATATATGATATATGACACTGTGACAAACAAAATTGTAAAATTTCACTCACACACACATTTAGTCAGAAGTATCAGATCTTCACTGAAGCTTGAAATAAGTGAACAAAAGTGAACAAAAAGTTCTAAGAATCTGATTTTTTTTAATTACCATGAATTCCAAAGGTCCAACAATAAGCAAACATGGCAAAGCATGAAAAAAATATGAATTTGTAAAAAGCAGAAACATGGAACAAACAAATGAGATATTTTATTAATATTAAACAGGCAAATTTGCAGCAAAATATATGAAAAAAAAATTTGAGTGACACATGACTATTGATGCTAATAACAAAAGACATGTGAAGTGTTTTATTTTTTATTTTGCTATCCTGCATGATTGCATGGTGAGTTGCATTTTATTTTGTGTGTTATTTTGTAACATTATTTTTCACCTGCTGTCATGCAACCTTATCATTACTGACCTGTGACCCATTTTGGGCTCACAACCTAGTTAAAATCACTTTGGGGGGCATCTTAAAGTGCACACAGGTCCACCTGCAACAAACAAATCACACCGTAAGCCACTTTTTTTTCAATATTTAAGGTAAGGCTGATGTCTTAGACACCAATCAAACCTGCGATTCTGTGAGGAACATGCCTAAAACTTTGGACAGAAAGAGTTAATGGACTGTAAAGATGGAGATGAAAGTCGGAATAGATTTTTTTTTGTTTATGTTTATCCAAAAATACATCATCCCTGTTTCCCTTCTTCTGGTTTTATGTATCTCCAGTCCACTGGTGAATTCGCTCTCATGCATGGCACACATATCTGTGGCACGAGACCGCCTCTCTCTTCTGGATCGGACCAGAGGCCGTCGTCCTTGAGAGCGTATCGACGTCCCGTCCCAGATCACTAGCAGATGCGCTACGGCCTGAATGAGTGCATTGTTTAGCACACACAGCTCTGGCAGCCCCTGCCGAACACTAGCCCATGATAAACAGTTACATTCTAGCTGGGATACTGTTACCCCTCTTGATACTAGAGGAGGTGCTTCAGCCCGTTTCTCTAACAGGCCAAACTGTGTTTTCTCCAGCGTGGATTGGCTTTCACTCCGATTCGATTCCATAGCTCTTAGCCTTGTGTATCAAGTGCAGAGGAATATGGTTTGTAAACACAAGTAAGGCCCTAATATGCAATGACAAATAAGATTAGAGGATGGAATTTACGTCTCTTGGGAAACGCCTGGTGGAAAAAGTGTGGTCATGAGACAACATCAGCCTTTTTTGTTCTCATTGTAATCCCTGCTTGTTTATATTGTGTGTGCATTGTGTCCGCTCAAGTGTGTGTGAGAGAATGCGTGTGTTAGTGTGTCTCCATTTCAAAAAGATACTTATGGGATTTCTACAAGAGGGAAGTATTACAAAAGGAATTAAAAGTAGATGTAAAACAGCTGGATGCCGAATCCGTCACTGGTTTGTGAAAAATAAACATTCGTTTTACAATCACTGGGACAGATGAAGCTTTGAAAAATGCAGCATTCTCTCCGAGATGCCTGTGTATAACAGTCTCATCCACCATAGCATCATATCTTTTTTTCACTACACAGCACAGCTGAATTCCTCCCTTCATAGGCAGAAACTCACCTTATATTATCTTTAAATGGGACTCGGATCACCCGCAGGGTCTATGCAAAATACAGTTCTCCATCAGATGAGGGTCAACTCAATCTTTTCAGGAATTCAAAAACGGCTCTTTGAAAAGTTCATGCAAGTGGGTCGCAGTGCAGATCGCTTTTAGTTGTTTAATAACTAGACAATTTTCATTTTACCTTGAATTTTATGCTTCTTTAAATGAAGACAATGAAAGATGAAAGAAATTCTGTTGTCCATATCAAGCATGAACCTTGCATATACATTTTTTCCACAAATCCCTCTTGACAACAGCTTGCTGTCTTGGTTAGGACAACTCTACAGAAAGACAAATGTTGCTTTGTGAAGTTTCGGTTTGATTAAATTACTTCATGGAGCACAACAGACCTCTTAATTATGTGATGATTACAGCTTTAATTTGTTAATTAATCATAAGTGACAACAATTGAAAGAATGACTAAGATGAGATCGAAGAGACAAATGAAGCAGTGAGCAAACACTGTACTGCAGCAAATAAAGAACGACAGGTGAATTGAATGTGGATACCCAAAAAGCAGAGCTCTCTTGCAGGAATCATGTAGCAGATGGTTGGTTATTTAGACATTGGTATAAAAGTGCCATTAGAAAGACTGTGTGGTGTGGAGTGTGGAGGATTTGTAGATGCAGTAAACAACATCAATGTTTTTGAACTTGTAGAGGTGTTTGTTGGCATCCGAGCAGAACTTATATGCTAAACGTGAAGGTTATCAGTTGATATATCAGAGATGTAATAAGGAAACAATTTCTATGGCTGGACTGATTTGGTTCCTGGTTTTTGCACCAGGTTGCTTCAGCCTAGTCTAATATCGAAAACTCAGAGACAGCATAAAGTGGGTGTGGTGTGGAATGATCTGGAAACTCTCTAGAAGCCCAAACAGAAGGACAGATTCATTGATCCACTGTTAAGAAATTAAACATGTTTATAAGTGCCATTATATCAGTAATGATGAGGGCATCTACCAGAGTTACCACAGTCTTAACTTCTGAGACAGTTCGCTGTAAAATAGCTGAGTGGGGAATCTGAGATTCATGTGCCATGTGTTGTTGATTAAAGTAATGCAACCTAGTCTCAAACAGAAGGTCGAATTTATTGAATTTCAAAGCGAGAGGAGAGCAGAGAGACCCTTAATTTCTTCTCTTTCTGTCAGTCTCTCTCTATGCCCAAAGCAGCATGTGTGAATGTGTAATCACATTAGAAATTCTCTGCTAAACATCTTCCTGCTTTTAAAAGTGTCTCTCTAAATATTCTCAAACCTATACGTTCTTTTTTTCATGTCTACAAAATTAGGTGGTGTGGTGTTGTAGTTAACATTATCAGAAAATGGCCAGTTTGATCCCTGCAATAAGCAATTTGCATTAAACTCTTAATCCCAGGTCACATTTAGGGGGATCCACATATACAGCAAGAAATATATATTTTTTTATATATATGATTATACTAAATGGCACTTCATGTAAAAATATACAAAAAAAAGTCCATAAATACACTGCTCAAAAAATTAAGGGAATACTTAATCATCACAAAATAACACCAAGTCAATTAAACTTTTAGGGAGGAGAGCTGGACAGGGACATAGAAGGGCAACAACCCAGCAGCAGGACCAGTATCTGCTCCTTTGTGCAAGGAGGA
Source organism: Rhinogobio ventralis (assembly GCA_039654625.1). NCBI lineage: Eukaryota > Metazoa > Chordata > Actinopteri > Cypriniformes > Gobionidae > Rhinogobio > Rhinogobio ventralis. The sequence continues at coordinate 19,981,581 of CM077204.1, forward strand.
ACAGGAGGAGCACTGCCAGAGCCCTACAAAATGACCTCCAGCAGTCTACTGGTGTGCATGTTTCTGACCAAACTGTCAGAAACAGACTTCATGAGGGTGGCATGAGGGCCTCTAGTGGGACCTGTGCTTACAGCTCAGCACTGTGCAGCTCGATTGGCATTTGCCAGAGAACACCAGAATTCAAGTCCACCATTGGCCCCCCCGTTCTCTTCATGGATGAGAGCAGGTTCACACTGAGCACATGTGACAGACGTGAAACAGTCTGGAGACGCCGTGGGGAACGTTATGCTGTGTGCAACATCATCCAGCATTACCAGTTTGGTGGTGGGTCAGTAATGGTCTGGGGAGGAATATCCTTGGAGGGTCGCACAGACCTCCGAGTGCTAACCAATGGTTTCCTTACTGCTGTTAGGTATAAGGATGAAATCCTCAGAGCCATTGTCAGACCATATGCTGGTGCAGTGGGCCCTGTGTTCCTCCTGGTGCACGATAATGCCCAGCCTCATAGAGTGTGTAGGCAGTTTTTAGATGACGAAGGCATTGATGCCATTGACTGGCCCTCACGTTCCCCAGACCTGAATCCAATTGAGAACCTCTGGTACATTATGTATCAGAGCATCTGAAGCCGCCAAGTAGCACCACAGAGTGCCTAGGAGCTCACTGATGCCCTGATCCAGGTCTAGGAGGATATCCCCCAGGAAACCATCCACCATCTCATCAGGAGCATGCCCAGACGTTGTTGTGAGTGCATACAGGCATGTGGGGGCCATACACATTACTGATATACATTATACATTGCTGTGATGAACTTCGTGCAAGTTGGATCAGCCTGTAACTTGTGATTTTGAATCCAGCCCTCAGTGCATTGATGATTTTAGTCATATATATATTTAGTCATATATATATTTTGTTGTCACATAATGTACTTTCTTGTACCTTAAAGTACATTTTGTAATATATTTTGACATTTGAAGGTTTAAATAAAATATATTTTCCATTTATACAGTATACTGTATAAGCAGCTATGTTTATATATTTAAAATATATTTGAAATATACAACATTGTTTTTTTGTTGTTGTTTTTTTGCCGTACATGTTTACAGATTCCTGATCAGCTTCAAAAGACTAAATGAAAGATGTCCTGCAATAGAATCAAATAGGATATATGCAGAAATTTACCATATCACTTATTCATTTGACCTAAGGCATCAGTTTACCAGACTGAACTGGACTAATGATCTTAATCTTTTAACTTCTTATAGCTTCTTATAGCATGAAGTATAGTATGCAAGGTCACAGTTTAGTTCAATTGAAGTAAATTATGTACTTTCTCCTTCCTTTAAGGATGATAAGGCATACTAGTTATTATATGGTTAGTTATATTTTATTATTTGAATTTCCCATTGTTTCTAGTCTACATGACCCTATTAGAATACACTTGCGACCCACTTTTGAGTTATGACCCACCCGATTGAGAAACACTGCTCTGTATTGCATGTCGTAGAGTGATTATTCTGGATTTGTGATAATCCCCATATTGACATCATGCCAGTCAAATGAATCCCATGGGATAACAATCAGCTGTATCAACTGAAAAAGCCAGAAGGGAATTTCACTTAAGCGCAAGAACATTAATGATGTCAAAAGTTACTTTTTACACAACCTGAATTGTGAAATTGAAGGACAATGTATTTATTTGGACACTGCAGCCTTTGTTGGGAAATTCACGTTTTTGCTCAATCCTATCACAGATGGTGACACTTTTGTATGGCCACAATGTTACCACTCAAAAAGTTAGTTTTCAGGGTTACTGTGTTTGAAGCAGAAAGGAGTTGACGATGTTATTCTAATATGCATTTTATTATGAAGATGTTTTTAAGATGATCTAGATTTCATAGTTTTTTTATCAAAGGATGTGTGTGTAATCAACAAGTGTAGTATTTTGGTGCAAATTTAATGGTCACACAAGACAAATTATGCAGATACCAACATAGACAGGCTAAACAAAACTAAGCTAAAGATAAAAAAACGATGTAATTCAAACTACATTAAACAGTGTACTCTGGTGGGTTGCCCCTTAAAGGCCCACTGAAGTGCCTTGAAACGCGCAGCATTTTTCAATGTGTTGACATAATTTCCACTGAAACAGGAAGACAGGGCGGGACATATCGAACCCCTCCCCTTTAAAAAAAAAAAAAAAGTGTTTAGTTTATATCACAGTAAAAATAAAGCCACAGTAAAGCCGCAGTTTTCTCCTAATCTCTAAATTTCTTCTCTTAATTTCCTCCATATCGCTTTAAAATGTAGCATTCTGTAGAGAATTCAAATGGGTCTGATACGTATTCTGGTCTGCGCCGACTCACTCATATGATCCGCTCTGTACTAACGTGTCTCTGGACCAGAGCGGACTCTGTGCTCGTGTGCAGGGGTTCACGTGACACTAACATGAAACCAGACTACATTCACCCCATGGAAAGCTGATTTACACTGTCTGAATCGTTCCCTATCCACAATGTGCCATTGTGACAGATTTTAGCCGCAGTTTCAGCATCTATTTATTATGTAGGGGGTGGGATGCTTTAGATTCTAGAGAGCATTTGATTGGACAGAAAGTCTGGTGAGAAGCTGAAGTGCATAGTGATGTCATCAAAATCAGTGATCGGGAAGTGAGACTGTACGTTTTGAATGCTTATTCTAAATGCGAATTTTTGTCACTGATTTGAAGCACACTAGCTCTAGATAACAGTAAGTCTAGCATATTCATACTAAAAGCTAAACAACTTCAATTTTGATTTCATGGGGACTTTAATGTCCAATGTAAAATAAGAAAAAGGGATATAAAAACCTTGAAAAGATTGCTGTTTCCAACCGATTGAAAAAAAAACAAAAAACATTTATTTAAGAAATGTAAACTTTTTTTCTTTAGTCAGATAGTATCAAAATTGTGGTTTCAAGGTTTTGTTGAAGAGCGTTTTGGTGACGAAGGGGTTAACCGTGCAGTCTTTACGACAGACCGTAAACTGATTCGTGGAAGATGGCGACCCGGTGCAGCTGTCAAAACGTGAGAGTTTAAGTTCATAGAACCGGACACTCGACAACCAGCACAGACTATCGGTTTGGACAAATGTACTTGTATTAACCAGAAACTATCGCTCGAGCAGAAGAGGACTTCTGTGTTGAAGAAGATGATGTTTTCTTCCATAAGGAGGTGACATTGGGGAGGACAGACAGAGGCTGCTGGATTTGACACTCAATGAGTTAAAAACAGTGTCAGATTCCTGATGTGAACTTATCTGAAAGTACCAATGAACATGTATGCATTTAAATAACTGGTCTAATAGTTTTATTCGTTTTTAAAAATGGCTTGGAGGTCACGGCTGTCATACATTGGATGGAGGCATCTGAGTATTTTCTCCAACCCGTCTGCCTCTAACTGGACTAAAGTGGTGTCTGATGCGGAAAAGATCGTAGGATATCCAACTTCATTCATGAGTTTACGCTGTTTACTTAGTGACGAGCTCAGCAACGTGGCCATGCATGTTAGGAAGCTGGTGGGAACGAAACATCCCCTGCTAAACACCGCCAGGTAACGTTACTGTGTTTTATTTATGACTGTCTTCTGGCCGCCAGACTTTGATGACTTTGACATCTTTTTCAACATTCATATGAAACAGAGTTAGTTTGAATAGCATGTATTACCATGTGCAATAAGAAATGTCTCTTGAGCACTAAATCAGCATATCAGAAAGATTTCTGAAGGATCATATGTGAAGACTATTTTACTGAAAATTCAGCTTCGCCGTCACAAGAATAAATTACACTTTAAAATATACTGATAAATTATTTTTGAAGTAAAACATAATTTAAGTTAAAAAGATATTACCAAATTATAGTTCCTTGATGATATAGCGCCATTAACTCACTAAATATATCAATTAGAGCCAAAATTCTGGGAAAGAATTCATTTCCAGCCTGATTTCCAGTTATCGTTTAATATCAATCTTACTGGTTATGTCAATGATCATTGAGAATGTTGCAATTAGCAGTAGCAGAGCAATTAATAAACTGTTTAGAGAATAATAACCTCCTCCACCAATATCAGTTTGGTTTTATACCACAACATTCCACAGAAACAACAAATAGTTATTTTTGGGAAAAATTGAGCCAGTCTTTGGATGTCTTTTTGATTAGGGATATGTGATGGGAGCAGTGTCTATTGACCTGAAAAAGGCATTTGATACAGTTAATCTTACTATTCTTGTGTATAAATTAGGAGCATTCAATTTTAGTAAATGTAAGAAAATGAAAATTGAGGATGTAAAGTCATCGTTTCTGAACAACAAAATGGGCATACCTCAAGATTCAGTATTAGGCCCGTTTATAAGTTTGTTTATAAATTATTCTTGCCTTGGATGTCAACTTTATGCTGATGATACGTCTGCCAAAGTTGCCGCCATCTTAAATGCTCTAATGGGATGGATATCCATGTGGCTCCAGGAAAATCACCTCACTTTAAATGTTAAGAAAACGGTTTTATGCGTTTTTCTAATAGAAAACAAAATGGAAGGAAAAAGGAAGAATTGAGGAGGTAGATGAAGTTTTTAGGTATTGTTTTAGATTCACAACTCAAATTTAAACATAAAAAAAAACTTTCAAAAATGTTAAGGATTAATATAAATTGTTTAAAACTTATTAGACAGTATATTAAAATCAGGCAGCTCATCTTTTTATGTATGCAATGACCTTGACCCGTATATCTTACTGTCAAACAAATGACTTCGTAATCAAAAACCTTAAGTTTGTAATGTTGTTTATATGTCTATGTGGTGTTTTCAATAAGCTTTAAGACAAACCATGTGCAAATTCATAAGTCAACACCATTGCTGAATATTTTCTCCTTAACTGCAGTGAAAAAAACAGTATCAAAAACGTGGTTTGAAATCGCCTGTGTTTCTTACGTCACAAACTACCTTGTAACCAATCACGTCAACGTGTGGGCGGGCTTTAGCATATCATTAACTGTGCTGTGAAGCAGGGGAGTCTCAAGAGAAGCAGCTTATCCTGGTATATATTTCTGTTGATATGAAAAATGGGGTACATTTAGCAATATAGCTGGTGAATTACATATATGATGTATATTACAATGTTATGATGAATTTTATGCCTTTCTCCACTGACGTTCTAAGTTGTTTAAAGAGTTTCTGAGGATGCTGATTTTTAGAAGGCAGCTGTCTGGTTTGTGTAACATTAGCAACACATTATTAGCTGTTTGATAACGTAATCATTCATTAACTACTGTTATGTGTCCGATGTTGTAGAGAGCGATACATAAAACGCATTACCTTTCTGATACATCGACTTGTAGACGAGCCTGCATGAGTGAGGTGGGGCTCATTTGCATATTCATGGATCCATGTATACTAAATGCAGCAAGGGTTTAGAGTTACATTGAAGCTATTTTAAAGGGGTGATGAATTGAGAAATCAACTTTCCCTTGAGCTTTTGATATATAAAAGGTCATGGTAATATAAGAATATCCTGTAAGTTTCAGAGCTGAAAACTTCCTTGTTAGTCAAAGAAAAGCTTTTATAGACACCAGGCCCAGCAAACGACAGGTTTTTCAAAGTGGGGATCTATGACGTCAAAGGGAGGCAAGCACCGCCTCAGCAGAAGAATATCAACGCCTACTTCATCACTGCCTGTTTAGCCCCGCCCACCGATTCGCTCATGTAATGACATTTTGTAATGACAATAAAGTTGAATCTAATCTAATGTAACATAGGCCTAGTGTTAAACCATCGAGCTACAAAGCAATAAACATGCCGTTGAGGATTACAAAATATTGTGCAGTGACTGGGTTCAACAGTAATGCAACATGTAAGTAACATTCTAATGCCTGATCTGAAATGTGATGATTCATGTAGTCAGATGTTTTTTTGTCTGTGTCAGTAAATCAGACCAGTGACTAAACATCAACTTGCGTTGTTTCTCTTAGTAGGAAAACAATCTGTTATTTAACAGTGATTAAATTCTATGAAGAAAGCGATCAAAGAAAGCTCCCTTTGCAATCGTTTGAGCAGCACGTGCTGAACCTGTCAATTGGACAGGAGAGTTTATCAGTGACTCCCGTTTTATTCAACGAATCTCTTAACTATATCACGTTTGCACTGTTAGTGAAGATGAAAGCATTTGTTAGTGTACAGAAACTGAGTTGCAATGACGAGATTTCATGCGCTCAGCCTGTGTGTGATCGGCTACAATGTTCATCTCTGCAACCTTTTATGCCAGGATCTAAATATAATGCCATAGATCTGAATATAATGCCATAGTTCTAAATATAATGCCATAGATCTAAATGTAATGCAACACTTTTCACGATTAGTTAACCATGAGAGATGTAATTGTAAAAACGAGCTAAAAGAGCGTAATACTATTTCAAATGCAAAGACGTTAGCCAATCACAGCAGTGGGTGTTTACACTGAAGTCTTCCAGCGGACACGCCCCTTAAAACGGAGCATTCAGAGCAGAAGGCTAAAATCTGGGTAGGAAAAATGCCTTTTATTTATAAATTATGAACATTTTTGATGTAAAAAGCATTCTAACATTATAAGTGCACCCCAGGAAAAATAAAACAATAAAACAACGCAGTTCATGACCCCTTTAAGGCATGACATTTTTTTTCCACAGGATTCCTTTTAATGGCATTTTAGTGATCAAAGATGATTTTTAAGAGATATATTTATTGACTGAAGGGGGACTTCAAGATAATCAGGCTCTAAAAATAATGGATAAAAAAAACTAATTGATGGCATCATTGTCATATAAAAAAATGGGAATATTATTTTTTTTACGATTATCATAAATTTGTCATATATAAAATAGATTTTTAAATGTTTGCACAATAAGGCACCACTTGTTCTATGTAAACTGGTAAAGAGACAGGATGATAATAGTAGAACCACCAGAAGTACAGCAGGTGCAAATAGGATTGACAACCGCATGACCATACAAGGACAAAGAGCTTTTTCTGTATAGAGCTCCCAACTCTGGGACATGTTGCTAACTGAAATTAAAGCGTGCTTGATATAAAGCCTTTCACAATGATGGTTAAGCAAGCTCTGGTTTACAACAAACGCATATTTAACGGATATTTAAATGTAATAAATAAATTGTTTTATTAATTTATCTATATGTTGCCACTTGCCAGCCATGCCGGGGTTGGAAGTATACTTAAAATAGGTATCTAGTATTATTTTAGGTGTGTATATGTATGTATGGTGTACTACAGCTAAAATATTTAACTTAAGGTAAGCAGGGTTGGTTTTTTTTCTTCTTCTTAGAAAAGCCTCTCTAGAGACCTGAGAGGCAAATTAGCATATGCTCTTTATATGCAATGCACATTTTTCAGTCAACCCTATTGAAATAAAATAAATGATAAAATAAATAAATTAATAATTGTAATAATTTTTTGAACAGTAGTCAGGATAGGGTTTTATCAACATATGAAACAGAGTTGGTTGTAATGGCATTTTATTACAATGTGCAAAACCTTTTCAGCTAAGATATTATTTGTTGGTGTGGTTTACTGTGTAAATACTCAAAACAACACACTGAAATAGGACACACAAATTATTATTAACTTTATTGCAATGTTGTCAGAGCACGTAAATATGCCACGCCGGTGTCAGGAGTGCATAATGACATAATTGCACACAACATAAAAAACACTGAATTGTTTTGTGCGTATAATCAAATGAACCAGTTCATTATAAATCATACTTTCTGCAACCAACATGCATGTACGTCTTCTAGTCATCATGGGGCCAATTATATGGATAAGGGTTAGTTCATGAATATTGATTAGGTCATCCTGACGTTGCACGGTTATCTTATTGAAATGATCTGCCACGTGACACAATTAATGTTAATGAATAAATAGTAGCATTGCTCAACTTAATTCCTGACCAGTACCAATTTGCAATCGTCTGCACTTCAGCCAGTCAGTTATGAGTATAACGTAACCTGGTTAATATACATGAGCCAAGCCTCCAGTTTAGCAGGATTTGTAATTTCTCTGCTTGGCATAATGAACCGCCACTCATGAAAGATCATAGTGTGTAAAAAAGTCCCTGATGTGCATTCCAGTGACAAACTGATTTACACACTGGAGTATCACCTGAATATAGTGGTTAAAGTTGCAGGCCATTAGCACAAGTGGCTCTTGGCTCTCAGAAGACAAATTAAAAGCCATCATAAGAGTTTTACACCCTGCTGACCTTCTGGGTGCTGACCTGTTCAGTTTGTTCATTGAGAATCAATGAAAGTCTAGTAATTTCTATAAAAATCAATAGGCTGGTTGATTTTTTGCTTCTAATTCCTCACTATAGTTTTGGTCTATTGAATTATTTAGCACACATAAAGCTGTTTTGTTGGTAAAAGAATGTAACTGAAACCACAAATCATATGTCAAATAATGTGTATGAATTGTATTTTTCAGGCTAGTCTAGTTAAAGCACATTCATTGAGTGTGGAAGGCTCAATAAATGAAACTTTTGTCCTCTCCTAGGTCTACAGGTGAACTTTACCTAATGGTTTTGCATCTTGACTGCAGAAGTCACCGGTTTAGTTCCAGTTAGGGGCGAATTAGAAATGGGAGAGTTATTGAATTCACTTGAGCAAGGGAAGGCACTTAACCTCTAGGTTACTCCAAGGAGATAGACCCTGGAAGTAGAGTACTTAAAAGTCACTTTCACGTAGCCATGGCCAAATTAAAGCTGGCTCCCCCCAGTGGCTGCCATTTGCAGTTCCAGTCTGATTTTGTGCAACTTTAAGACAGACAGCCCACTCTGTTAAATTCTTGACTTTTCTTTAGTATAGCACTCCATCAGCTTTTTTTTTTACACTACTGTGAGCTTCAACCCTAATCAAACACACCTGAAAAAGCGAAATCAATGTCTTCAGGATTACTAAGGCCACAGGGATGTGATTTAAAAAAAAAAAAATTTTTTTTATTATGTCAGGGTTAGAGCTAAACTCTGCAGGACAGCAGCACTCCAGGACCGACATTGGCCATCCCTGCTATAGACTATATTCATTCATTTAGCCTGTGATGTGCCTGTGCGTGAATATTAGCTTTAGGTGTTTTGTGTAATAAGTTGGCTGAGTCAAATCATATTCTGATCATTTTTTATGTTGGTTTTGGTTACCATTGGCTTCCATTGTGTACAGAAAGCAAATATACATCTTTTTTATGTTTCACAGAAAAGAGACAGTCATATAGGTTTGGAACAACATGAGGGTGAGTAAATTATGACAGAATACATTTTCTTTGTTGAACTATCCTTTGAACTTTTTTCACCTGAGTGTTGTTGAACTGAATGACATACAGAAAGTTTTAAGAGGAAATAAAGACTCAGTGTTTGTGTGCGTGCGCTTGGTTTTAGAAGGAGAGAGAGTTTGGGAACTCAATCCGGCCCATCCAGACGACAGTGCTGGAAACAGTAGCCCAAGGGTGTAATAACCTATACACCTAAATCTGATATGACAATCCATTTGGGAGGGGACCCTGTCTTCTCCCCTCAGCATCAGTGCAGATTCAGCCGTCTCCTAAGACGCGCCAAAGATATTTATACGCACAATTGCAGGCTGGCGAGTTGGGCAATGCCAGCTCACGTTCCGCTTTGCCTTTCGGTTCATTCTTAAAAAAAAACACAGACCTCAGCGAAGTTCCGAGCAGTTTGCGGTTGCGGCAGGAGCTTGCAGAGATGTCCGTGACACGTCAGGGGAAGACCTTCACAGTTCCACACACAGATGTTTTTTTCCATACACAGGTCCTCTCTGAGGTCCTCTGTGGCAGGGCTTTTCAGTCTTTTACGACCCCCCAAAATATGATCATCCTCATGTGAGGGACCCCATCCTAAAATTTGAGGGGCATCTATTGGTTTTTGTATAAAGACCTAATTTATACTGTGAGAAATTAATATTATTAATATGTATAAAATATTATATGGGAAATATTTAGTTTCTATTAAGTCACATTATTACATATTTTTCTACTCATTATAGTATTGTACTGTTTTTTTATTTATTTACTTTTGTATATATTTATTTTATTCTTCTTCTTATTTTTTTTTTTTTTACAGTTTTTCTCTAAACTTTTTCACGGATCCCAGTTCGTAATCCCCTGCTCTATGGTACTTATTGGGCCCACCCAAAACAATGTGTCCCAGTCTCCATGTATTAAAGCAACGGCCCTGCTGCATAAACGCATAATATTCCAGACGAACAGTGCAGTGATGTAATGTCACATTTTCCCAATGACATCATTCGCTGTGGCGTTTTGATTGATATTTACAGCAGTTTTCTTTTTTAGCTGTTAGGGTTCGTTGTCTATAGCATGCATCTTAATATTTTTAACTTTAAGGCCCCCCTATTTTCTTACAACAATATATGAAAGCCCCCCCCCCCCACTAACAATTTCTACCTAATAAAGTATTTTAGAGCTTGGCATAACTAGAAAGACATAAATTCGTTATAAAAATAACAAAATACTAAGAAATATCTTGATTTTTATTTTTTTATTTAAAATAATTCAAGTCATCTTGAGGCCCCCTTGGAAGTTTGTTAAAGCCCCCTAATTGGCCCTGGACCCTGGTTGAGAACCACTAGTCTATAGATTTCTAAATATGCTTATAAATATGTAAATATGCTCATCCCGCCCCCAGATTCATCTGATTGGTCTGTTGTTTTATGACTGACTTTTATCCCCTGTGACAGAGTTTTATCTTGACATAGTATCATTACCATGCATTGCTCATGGTGCAAGATGTGGAAAAAACTGAAAGATTCACTATAGGGGCCAAAGACATCTATCTAACTCATGTTTTCATTGGCTAACCAAAAAATAGCTTCCTGTGTGAACAGCCCTTTAAAATGTTTCACACATATTAAATTTACTTCACTGCGCACTCCTTGTTCGTGAGGGTCATAAACACTTTCCAGCTGGTCTGTAACGTTCCATCACTCTTTCATTCCCTCTTTCCAATCATTTCTTATCACCACTTGTCTTGTTTTAATGACTCCCTGCTCCTCACTTTGCAGTGAGTTTGTGATTTAATGATGTGTGTGTGTTTGTGTGCATGTTTTGAGATGCAGTTTCTGTCTGATTGAGTGATGGTGTGTGTGTTTCTGGGTGGTGGATGTGACCAGATTATTTCAGACTGCTCTAGTCTGACCTTTGTGTCAGTATGTTTTTAAAATGTTAGCTAAAGGCAACACGGCTGGTGGACAGGACAAGAGGATGTTAAAAACTGATTGTTCAACGGGATGGTCTTTCACATCTTGGGATGTGACCTGGTGTATATGAGGGCTGCTTGATTGAGTGCGTTTACATGAACAACACAAGAAAAAGAGCTATCAAAAATAAACTACCAAACAACACTGGGAAAAACGTATACGTGGTATTTTTTATGTTTAGACATATCTTAAACAGACGTGCACAAAGTGAATGAGCCACCAACAGTGTTACTGTAACTAAAACTTTAACTAGAAATGTTAACTAAAAATGTATTAAATTAAAACATTTATAAAAAATAGTTTTTGTTAATTTAAATAAAACAATATAATATAAATAAATTAAAATTAAAATAATATAATCGATCAGTTTAATATAATCAATCAGATTAATCGTTTTTAATCAAATAAAATAATTGAAAGTAAGGGGTAAATCACATTATGAAATAAATGCTTTTCTCCAAAACACGTTGGCCATAATTATTGGCACACCTAAAAAATTGTATGAGTAAAATATAAGTATATATATATATATATATATATATATATATATATATAAGTAAGTATATTCCCATTAATATTACTTTTTTTTAGCACACCAGGGTGACTAGGAGCATGAAATTGTCTAGCTATGGCTTCTTGTTTCACAGGAGTGTAAATATGAGGAAACTGAAAGGCCAAATTCTCCTAATCATCCACCAGAATGAGTAAAACCAAAGAATATAGTTCTGATGTGCAGCAAAAAATTGTTGAGCTTCACAAAATAGAAAGAGGCTGTAGGAAAATAGCTAAAGCATGGAAAATCCCCATTTCCACCATCAGGGCAATAATTAAGAAGTTCCAATTAACTAAAGATGTTACAAATCTGCCTGGAAGAAGACATGTGTGTCTATCGTCCTAATGCACTGTGAGGAGGAGAGTTTGAGTGGACAAAGACTCTCCAAGGATCACAGATGGAGAATTGCAGAGATTAGTTGAGTCTTGGGGTCAGAAAGCCTTTAAAAAAATCTAACAACCCCTATAAATCACAACAAGTTGTTTGGGAGGGTTTCAAGAAAAATCTTCCTCGCTCATCCAAAAACAAACTCCAGCATATTCAGTTGTCAGACACGACTGGAACTTCAAAAGTGACCTGGTTCTATGGTCCGATGAAACTGAAACTAAAAAAAGAGCTTTTTGGCAGAAAACCCACCAGATGGGTTTGGTGCAAACAGGGATAAAAAGTACCCCATGTCCACGGTTAAATATACTGCTGGATCTATAATGTTGTGGGCCTATTTTTTTTGCTGGAGGTCCAGGACATCTTGTAATTCTAACAAATACCAGATAAAAAATCAACCTGACGGCCTCTGCTAGAAATCTTATAATGAGCCGTGGTTGGATCTTCCATCAGGAAAAATTATCCGAAATGTGTCACTGAGCAAAAAAATGAAGCTTCTGCCATGGCCATCCTAGTTCCCTGACCTGAATCCTATAGAAAATGAGTGGGGTGAACTGAAGAGAAGAAGCACCAGCATGGATCTGTGAATCTGAAGGATCTGGAGAGATTCTGTATGGAGGAATGGTCTATGATCTCTGGTGTTCTCCAAACTCATCAGGCATTATAGGAGAAGACTTAGAACTGTTATCAAAAGGAAGTTGCAAAAAGTATTTAATAAAAGGGTGCCAATAATTATGGCTGACGTGTTGCGGAGAAAAGCATTTATTTCATAATGTGATTTACCCCCTACTTTCAATTCTTTTACTTAAATGAAAGGTTAGATTTTTGCACATTTTTAAATTTAAAAGATCAAAAGGATAAACATTGCAGATTAATTTTTACAGCCATCTTTGATCATATTTACCAGGGGTGTTAATAATTCTGACCACAACTGTATGTATATATATACACTCACCTAAAGGATTATTAGGAACACCATACTAATACTGTGTTTGACCCCCTTTCGCCTTCAGAACTGCCTTAATTCTACGTGGCATTGATTCAACCAGGTGCTGAAAGCATTCTTTAGAAATGTTGGCCCATATTGATAGGATAGCATCTTGCAGTTGATGGAGATTTGTGGGATGCACATCCAGGGCACGAAGCTCCCGTTCCACCACATCCCAAAGATGCTCTATTGGGTTGAGATCTGGTGACTGTGGGGGCCATTTTAGTACAGTGAACTCATTGTCATGTTCAAGAAACCAATTTGAAATGATTCAAGCTTTGTGACATGGTGCATTATCCTGCTGGAAGTAGCCATCAGAGGATGGGTATATGGTGGTCATAAAGGGATGGACATGGTCAGAAACAATGCTCAGGTAGGCCGTGGCATTTAAACGATGCCCAATTGGCACTAAGGGGCCTAAAGTGTGCCAAGAAAACAACATCCCCCACACCATTACACCACCACCACCAGCCTGCAGAGTGGTAACAAGGCATGATGGATCCATGTTCTCATTCTGTTTACGCCAAATTCTGACTCTACCATCTGAATGTCTCAACAGAAATCGAGACTCATCAGACCAGGCAACATTTTTCCAGTCTTCAACTGTCCAATTTTGGTGAGCTCGTGCAAATTGTAGCCTCTTTTTCCTATTTGTAGTGAAGATGAGTGGTACCCGGTGGGGTCTTCTGCTGTTGTAGCCCATCCGCCTCAAGGTTGTGCGTGTTGTGGCTTCACAAATGCTTTGCTGCATACCTCGGTTGTAACGAGTGGTTATTTCAGTCAAAGTTGCTCTTCTATCAGCTTAAATCAGTCGGCCCATTCTCCTCTGACCTCTAGCATCAACAAGGCATTTTCGCCCACAGGACTGCCGCATACTGGATGTTTTTTTCCTTTTCACACCATTCTTTGTAAACTCTAGAAATGGTTGTGCGTGAAAATCCCAGTAACTGAGCAGATTGTGAAATACTCAGACCGGCCCGTCTGGCACCAACAACCATGCCACGCTCAAAATTGCTTAAATCACCTTTCTTTCCCATTCTGACATTCAGTTTGGAGTTCAGGAGATTGTCTTGACCAGGACCACATCCCTAAATGCATTGAAGCAACTGCCATTTGATTGGTTGATTAGATAATTGCATTAATGAGAAATTGAACAGGTGTTCCTAATAATTCTTTAGGTGAGTGTATATGTATATAGCATGTACAGGTGCTGGTCATATAATTAGAATATCATCAAAAAGTTGATTTATTTCACAAATTCCATTCAAAAAGTGAAACTTGTATATTATATTCATTCATTACACACAGACTGATATATTTCAAATGTTTATTTCTTTTCATTTTGATGATTATAACTGACAACTAAGGAAAATCCCAAATTCAGTATCTCAGAAAATTAGAATATTGTGAAAAGGTTCAATATTGAAGACACCTGGTGCCACACTCTAATCAGCTAATTAACTCAAAACACCTGCAAAGGCCTTTAAATGGTCTCTCAGTCTAGTTCTGTAGGCTACACAATCATGGGGAAGACTGCTGACTTGACAGTTGTCCAAAAGACGACCATTGACACCTTGCACAAGGAGGGCAAGACACAAAGGGTCATTGCAAAAGAGGCTGGCTGTTCACAGAGCTCTGTGTCCAAGCACATTAATAGAGAGGCGAAGGGAAGGAAAAGATGTGGTAGAAAAAAAGTGTACAAGCAATAGGGATAACCGCACCCTGGAGAGGATTGTGAAACAAAACCCAATCAAAAATGTGGGGTAGATTCACAAAGAGTGGACTGCAGCTGGAGTCAGTGCTTCAAGAACCACTACGCACAGACGTATACAAGACATGGGTTTCAGCTGTCGCATTCCTTGTCAAGCCACTCTTGAACAACAGACAGCGTCAGAAGCGTCTCGCCTGGGCTAAAGA